>PVHX01013632.1:0-53840 GCA_004024805.1 Geosciurus inauris | reverse complement strand
TTAACAATAGATTAATCCATTAATGGCTTTATAATTGAATGAACTATTAGGAGGCAGAGGAAACTGTAGGGAGGTAGGCATAGTTGGAAAATGGGGGTCTCTTGGGGCATGTTTTTGAAGGACATATTTTGTCCCCAGCCCTCTCTCTCTCTCTTTCTCTCTCTCTCTCTCTTTCTCCCCAGCCTCCTGCCCTGCTTGCTTCCTGGACACAATGAGGTGAGCAGCTCTGCTCCACCAGATGTTCTGCTTACAATGCGGCCTCGTGACTATGAACTGAATCCTCTGAGACCATAAGCCAAAATAAAACTTTCCTCACTTTAAGTTGATTTTCTCAGGTATGTTGTTACAGGGACAGAAAGCTGACTGACACAGCATTGTAGTCTAGATCACCCACAGGACACAATGGGATATAAATATCATAAAAGCTGGCCTGGACTAGCCTAAACACTAAGCACTTTCATTGAATGATGTAACTAGACACTTAAAAGTAAAGCAGGGGTCAAAGTTGGTTTCATGTAGCAGCTGTAACCAGTTAGTTTCAAAGAACCTCTGCTTTAAGTCCCAGTTCCCCCCCTTACTAACAATGTAACTTGGGCAAGTTGTTTAATTTCTCCAAGTCTTAAGTTTAATAGCTGTAAATAAAATAGGAATCATAATTGTCCCTGTCTCATTCTGTTGTTATAAGGATTAATTGGGACAGTGGCAATAAATCACTTAGTCCATTGCTTCACTTATAGTAAGAGTTCAAAACTAATTATAGGGCTTGGGTTTTAGCACTGTGGTAGAATGCTTGCCTAGCATGTGTGAGGTACAGGGTTCCATCCTTGACACCATATAAAAATAAATAAAATAAATGTCCATCAACAACTAAAAAAAAAAATTTTAAAACTAATAATAATCATCATTTTCATAATTAAAGAGATCAACTATATTCAATAATAAGATTGAGGAGTGTCAGAGATTAAACTCAGGGGTGCTTTACCACTGAGCTATATCCCCAGTCCATTTTTATTTTTTATTTTGAGACAAGGTCTCTTTAAGTTGCTTAGGGCCTCACTAAGTTGCTGAGGCTGACCTCAGACTGGCAATCCTCCTGCCTCAGCCTCCAAAATTACAAGGATTCAAGCATGAACCACTGTGTCTGGCAATAAGATTTTTTTTTTAAATTTTGTTTAAGAATTGTACAAGACACATTTTGGGCATGGTGGTGCATAGTTTTAATTCCAGCAATTAGGGTGACTGAGGCAGAAAAATCACAAATTCAAGGCCAGCCTGGGCAACCTAAAGACTCTGTCTCAAAATAAAATAAAATGTAGCTTAGAAGTAGAACATTTCTGGGTTCAATCCCCAAGACAAAAAATATATATATAAAAAAAACACACAGGACATACAACTGAGCTTGTTAAAGAAGATTTTTTAAAGTCGGTTAAAAAGTGATCAGAGAATAATTTGCAGAATGTGGTAGAAAACATTCTTTAAAAAAAAATAAAGTTTGGGGGCTGGGGGTGTGGTTCAGTGGTAGAGTGCTTGCCTCGCATGCGTGAGGCACTGGGTTCAATCCTCAGCACCACATAAAAATAAATAAAATAAAGATATTGTGTCCATCTACAATTAAAAACAAAATTTTTTTTTTTAAAAATAAAGTTTGGCTGAGAAAAGAAGATAAAGTAAAAGGACAGATTTTTTTCTGTGAAGGGTCAAACAGCAAATATGTTAGTCTTTGTGGGTCACATGGTCTCTGTTACAAGTGTACAACTGCACCATTGTGGTATAGAAGCAGCTACATACTACACATAATTGAGGTGTGTTCATGTTTCAGCAAAATGTTATTTACATAACATGGTTTGCTGACCCCTCCAAACAAAAGAAGAAAAAAGACACAAGAAAAAAAAATTCCATCAAATAAAAACACGATAAGATGGCAGAAATTCTGAATACATTTATAATTATAATAAATGTAATGCGTCAAACTTGCCAGTTAAACATATAGCAAGTCATCAATAGGACAAAACAAAATCAAACTGTGCGCTGATCATGAGGCACAGAGTAAATGATAATCAATGCTAAATACAGAGTAAATGATAATCAATTTTAAATAAAAAGGAAGAGACACATTAGGCCAAGAAAATACTAACCAAAATAATTATATTAGTAGAAGACAAAATAGTTACTAAGGCAAAATGTATCATTTGAGATAAGGATATACTAATTTTGAACTCTATTCACTTAATAATATAGCCTAAAATACATAAAACAAAATTAACAGACTTGGAAAAAAAAAAACAATGATACTCTATACTCAGACATTTCTTTCAGAAATGTATTAAAAGGACAAAATCTTACTGATCCGAAGATTTCAAACATAAAGTTAACAAACTTGATTTGATTGACATATACAAAGGCCTGTGCTCAGCATCAATTAAGGAATACTACTTTTCAAATAAACATGAAGCATTTTGCAAAAAAGTTAAGCATGTACAAGGCTCCAAAACCATTATCAACAAATAGAAAGCATTGATAACAATAAGACCTTTTTTTTTTTTTGGTGCTGGGGATTGAACTCAGGGGCACACGACCACTGAGCCACATCCCCAGCCCTATTTTGTGTTTTATGTAGAGACAGGGTCTCACTTGAGTTGCTTAACGCATCGCCATTGCTGAAGCTGGCTTTGAACTCGCGATTCTCCTGTCTCAGCCTCCCTAAGTGCTGGGATTACAGGCGTGTGCCACCGCGCCTGGCTAAGACCATATTTTTGAACTATACTGCATTAAAACCCAAGATGATTTATCCTCAAATTATTTGAACTAATCAGAGAGTTCAGCAATGGGATATGGAATTAGTGGTTTATTTAGGAACTGATCCCAGAAAGCAAAGCAAAGGGCTAAGAAAGTAGGGCAAAGAAGGAAGCAAAGCCAATATCCTGTATGCTATTGAGCTGGTTGGTTTGGTGGGCAACTGTGGTCCTCCACTGCTTTGGCATATCTGAGGAATTGGGTGCACTGTGACTCATAACTTTCCCTCAGTAGAACAAGAGCCTGAAAAATTGATCCCTTGACACTGCTGCTCATTAGTTGACTACTGCCCTTGGTATTCTTTGGCGTAGTCTGTGCCTATGCAGCCAAGAAAATTCCAGAGCTTCAAGGAAGACCCGGATGTAGAAAGGGAGATTCTCTGGAACCTGCTTGAGGAGCACCTGGAAGTACTCATGGAACTATCTTCTTCCACTGCTCTGAAATCCAGTGGCTTGAGGCAATTTAACATCTTCTGTAGGTCGTGTAGATTATTCATGCATATTAAAATAAAATAATAGTAAGCATTACTTAGGATACATACACATGTGTAAAAGTGTCAAAATATTTAAGAGAACAATACACACTACTACAAAACCATGGTTTGGGGCGTGGATGGAGGAATGGGAGTGACTTCATTCGTAGTAATTAATTTCTACATACATAGAAAAAAACTTTTACAAAATGACAAAATGGTAATATTTATTAATAGATATTGGTGTTTAGTTATTATTTTTTGTATCTGACAACTCATTTTTTTTTTTAAAGAAGAATAAGGGGTCTGGGGTTGTGGCTCAGTGGTAGAGCACTTACCTAGCATGTGTGAGGCACTGGGTTCGATTCTCAGCACCACATACAAATAAATAAAAAATAAATAAAGGTCCATTGACAACTAAAAAAATGTATTTAAAGAAAGAAAGAAAGAAAAAAGTTTCCACTGCTTTTAACTGGCAGGTTTTGCTTGATTAGATATGCCATAATCATTGAACTAGCAAAGCTCAGTTGGGCCAGGTGTGCTCTGGCCCCTCTCAGATGCAGAAGCAGATGTTTCATTGTTTTCCCTTTCTGTGGGGGATGTGTCCTTATAAGGCATTTGAACTTTGAGCACATGAGTCAGGCTCACAGCTGGCTTTTGCATTCACAGCCTATCTCAGCAGGCACGATGACCTCTGTGGTCTAGTTTGTAGTTACCACTTAGATTCTCCTGGAGAAGTAATCTTAGCAATCCCTCAAAGCCCTTTCCAAGTCCCTGTCTGTTTACCTTTATCATTTTCATGGTCTATATAGGCAATTTTCGTAAAATGACCTACAGGGTACCTGTATGATCACAGTCATGCTTTATAGCTATTGTAAAGATAGATTATTACTCAACTCTGTCTGATGATAGGTGTGTATGTTTAAGTGCTGTAATAAGGGAATTTACAGCTGGGCCCAGTGATGCACACCTGTAATCCTAGCAACTCAAGAGGCTGAGATGGGAGGATTGCTAGTTCGAGGTCATCCTAGGCAACTTAACAAGATCAAAAAGGGAGTCAAGGAGGAGGGCTGGAGATGTAGCTCAGTCGTGGGAGAGCACTCCTGAGTTCAATCCCCAGTATCGCAGGGTGGGGCATGGGGAAGAGTCCTTACATTCCAGTCTAATCCCTTCCATTTCCAGAAAAAGAGTCCCAGAGAAATCAGATTTCTTTCTGTTACAACTAGTAAGTAACAAAACTGAAAACCAAAATTTGGACCCATCATTATATTTCTATAAGATCATACTTTTACATTTCTAAGATGTTTCATAATCAAATATGTCATTTGTGAAGATCCTACAAGCATCACTGATTAGGATATCATGTTTTAATTCCTGTAGAGTAGCATAAGCGTAATACGTCTGACACTAGAGGCCACATCCCCTGGGGTGGTATGCATCCAGCCTGTGCCTGTCAATGCAGCCATGCTCTTGAAAGAATAATCTAAGAGATAAATCCCTTTGCATGACTTCATGGTGTGAAGAGTTCAAGGCAGACCTTGTTTGTGGACATCAGCTGTAACAGCCTTAGCAACAGCCATAACATTGCTGACATGGGTAGGCACACCCCATTAGAACTATCAAAATAGCCCAGCTCATCTGCTACTGGGTTAAAGAACCATTAGAGTGGAGAGGACTTTGAGAAGATATAAGGGCATCTAGATCTAGTATAGTGCTTCTCAAACTTTAATGTGAATACGAATCACACAGGAATCTTGTTAAAATGCAGATTCAGAGTAAGGAAGTTTGGGGTGTGACCTGAAATTCTTCATTCAGAACAAATGTTTGGGTAATACCAACACTTTTGGTCCAATGACCAATCCTTCAAGTAACAAAGCTTTTCCCTATGCTTCCAGGGTCTGTGATGAAGTCAGGACTTGGTAACCAGAGAGGATTGGAAGCAAGTAGTTTGCATGAGAAGCACTCACAAAGTTAGTCATAGGCTGTCTAAATGCTTATCTATGCTAGTCAGAAGCAATGATTTTTTTGTAGTGCCCAAGTGCTCACAATAAAGTTTACACTGGAGCATTTAAAGACCCAATGTACTGCTAGTAATTGGGCAAACAGCAAATCCCTTCACTCTTTAATTTAGAAAGAATGTTCCATGAGCTAGGAATCTAAAGAAGAGGATTAAAGAGGGAAAATGGAACTTAGAATGAAGAGTATCATCTTCATTAGAATGAAGATCTGGTATCAAACTCCAGTTCGTTCAGTTACCACCCGTGTGACCTTGGGTATGCTATTTAAAGCCTTTGAGACTCAGTTTCCACAACTCTACAAGGGAAATAATAACAACCAAGTCACAAGGATTTTGCACTTTGAAGATCATGGTTTTAAAAATGCTTTTGTAAACCAAGAGCTCTACATGTAATGGTTCTGTTTAGAAGACAAAAGTTTAAAGGTAAATTATAGATGGGTACTAATGATGTTTCCATTATACTTAAAAAGCTACAGAGAAAACAGCTGACATTTAACTCTTTATTCATCTCCAGTGAGCCTAATATTAGAAAGAAGGCTGGTGAGTAAGCTTCTCAGGGCCTCAGCAATCTCATCATATCTCAGGAATATCTCACAATATCTCAGCAATATCTCACAAGTACCTGAAAACATCTCAGGCACTTGAGAAGCTATCTCTAGCTCTGTCTCTAGCAGTGGGGCAAGTGGTTCAAGACCAGCTTAAAAATCACAATCCCATCTTCTTGCAAGACTTAGAGTGAATACATGATCATTAGTGTATCCTGATCATACATACTATTTTGTGATGAAATAATGAAGGTTCAAATGGTTTTTTAATTCCCCTACATCTATCTGGTTTTCTGTTCATTGCTGTCTACCCTAATCATACCAGGTAAAAACTAGGTCAGTTGCTGATGTTACATAAATGTAAAAATATTGCAAGAGAAATAAAATATGTACATATTTGGGCAAATGGTATATAAATAATAGAGCATAGATGCTACATGTCATAGGGTTTTATAATTTACATGTCTGTGTATATGTACCTAGTGTGATTCTCTTATTTATCTATAACTTGCTTATTATTAGTACCTAAGAATTATACAATATCTCAACAATCTATCTAAATGATTTTTTATTAATATTTTTGGTTGTAAAGTTTGATGCCTGTATGTTACAATAGACACTGGTTGCCCCTCCTTCCCTTCATAATATTTCTCTGGGTATCCATACATCTTCATGGTGCCTATATACTTAGGGCAAGGGTTCTTACTCAGGAGTCATTTTCCCCAACCCAGGGATATTTGACAATGTCCATCATCACATTTGTGATAGAGGGCTTCTAACAACTTGTAGGTAGAGAACAAGATAATGCTAAATATCCTCCAGTGCACAGGAGAGTCCTGAATATCACAACAAAATACCTAACCCATGTGTCACTACTACTGAGTTTGAGAAACTGACTTGAGAAGTTACTTCTACCTGTCTCTAGCAGTGGGGCAAGTGGCTCAAGGATGGCTTTAAAATCACAATCCCATCTCTTGTAAGAGTTGTAGATTTAGGGTGAACACATGATCATTAGTGATCAATGAGCCTGAAGAAGAAATTTCCTAAGGATTTCTGGGAGAGAGAAAATTCCTCACTCTTTTGAGAGATGATTTGGAAGTGGTTCTTGATGGTTCTGCTTTCACTAGGATGGATTATCGTGGACAAATTTTACCCTCTGTTGGAAAAAATTAAAAACTGGAAAAATACACAAAACAATGATTTGAAGACATCAGTTATCAGACTGTGGAAGACAATGATCCCTGGAAAGGGACAAAAATGAAAGAAAAAACATCAAAATATCAGTGAATTCAGAAACAATCTAATAATACCATGTTGTTGGGTTAACTGTGGTCCAGTGGAGAGAGAAAATGTATTTGAAGAAATAATGGATGAAAGAACTAGACACTCAAAATCCAAGAAACCAAGTACAAGAAAAAAGGAAAAAAAGAGAGAACACCATTATAGTAAAAGTAATTTAAATCAATAGTAGAAATATGTGAACTATTTTCCCTTAAAAGAAGTCTATAGCCAGATGTGATGGCACATGCCTGTAATCCCAGCTACTCAGGAGGCTGAGGTAGGGATGCAAGTTCAAGATCAGCCTGGGCAACCTAGTGAGACCATGTCTCAAAATAAAATTTAAAAAGGGCTGGGGCTGTAGCTCAGTGGTAAAGCACTTGCCTAGCATGTACAAGAGCCCTGGGTTTAATTCCCAGTCTCTCTCTCTCTCCTCCTCCTCTCTTCCTCCCTCCCTCCCTCTCTCTCTCTCTCTCTCTCTCTCTCTCTCTCTCTCTCTCTCTAACTCTCTCTCTCTCTCACACACATACACACACACATACACATCTATATGTTAAATGGTTTTGAAAAATATGTTTTAGATTAATTGTTTTTCTCCTCTAAATCAGTGTTGCAATGGGAATAGTTTGATTTCTCTTTTAGTAGAACTCAAAACAGCTCAGATTCATTAAGAGAGCTCATTGTTTTGGTAATGTATTATTTATCACAGTCACATGGTCAGGTCAGACCCAGCTGAAAAGACAGCCAAAAATGTTGTGTCCAATTCATTTAACTGTTTCACCACAGCTGTAGGTCCTGTATCCTGACCTCCCTTTAGAGACAGATACTCAAAACCAATATAGTCTGTATGACTTCCCACTAATTATTCCAGGCAAAAATATGTGACATCTTTTTTTCTCCTATTATTTAATTGCTCCAGTTTTTATATGCATTTCATATCCCTTATGGCTCTCAAACACTGGCTCCTCCCCGTCCCACAAGACAGATACCCAATTGTCTGACAACACAGAGGCTTGTGAAAATCAAGTGATGAAAGACAGCGTGAGAATTGAAAGTTTTCATCAGCCCACTAGTACCACTGCCACCCTTGGCCCTGCTCCCTCTAATAATCGTTTGTTCTCTATTCTGGGTTAAAGTTCCAAGATTTCAGCACTCCTGTCCAGACTCAGATGTCTGCCATTTTTCCTGCAATGACTAGAAACCACACCAGGTTAAGTCTGTCGTCTAGATAGGTTCCAGCTTTGAATACCCACTACCCTCAAACCAGAGATTTCCCCAAATCCTTACATCCTTGCATTGAGCATAGAGCCCTTGTCATCTAGAAAGGTCGGCTTTGAGGTCCATGCTGAACTCTCCTGTCAACAAGCTTCAGTTCACCATGACTGGCTTCTCAAATCTACCCTCAGGGAGCAGGTATTAGGCAATCCCCTCCTTTCTTATTTGGAAGGGCTGATCTCCTTAGGCAATTTGTCTGCCCATCTCCAGAACTCTGTACAGGAAGGAAGGTGCTTTCTTCATCAAATATGAAAGATTCTATTGTCTTTCCCCAGAATATCAGTACATTCTAGTCTCAGCTTTCCATAGTTAAGAGAGAGCCAATCAAGTGATTCCATTCATTAAATATGGTTTTCTCTTTCTATAAACATGAAATTTGTTCACATAATGTTTTCTAATTATTCTTCAGCCACTCATCCTATTATTCAGAATCTCCATCTACAAAGAAAGCTGAACAATTTCTAGAATTCTGTTTACGTAGAAGTCTCTGCAAAAACCATATTGCTTTTGTTTGTTTTAATACACAATAGAATTATTAGACATCGAGACCTTCTAACAATCAAATTCTAAGGAACCCCAAGCTCTCTATAAGTCCTCCTCACTGCTCTCTTAGCTATCTTAACATAAGCGAGTAAACAGTCCTTTCCCACCACCGTATTGGGATGTATAAGTAGTCTTTCTATTCTCCCCTCTTCTAGCTCAGGATCTCTTAACCACAGGTTAGTCTCAATTTGTACCACAAAGAATGATTCCAAATGTTCACACTTAGGGATTCTTTTCCTGTGCTTCCCCGTGTGACCAAGGAATAAAAACTAAGTAAGAAATTCCCTAGAAAATGAAGGTTTCCCATTTAGATCCAAAAAACTCTCCAACCCAACAAACAAGCCCTTCACAAATTATGGATCCAACAAACTGTCAGTAAACTGGCATTTATCCTACAGCCCAGTACTTCTCAAGCACTCATTTAATAGTGAATGAATGAATGGATAAATCTGTATTTCCATGTGTTTCTAACATTAGCAAATGCCATCATGGGTTTCAAAGGCTTAGTGTATTACACTTCTGTATTTGCACTGTAACAAGAACCTTCCAAAATCCTAAGTCAAAAGAAATTATACTGTCTCTAAAATGCCCCCAGTTACTCTAATAATAGGTTCAACTTTGGTCATTTTCGCTGAGGCTGTATTAGGGTCATTAACACTAGCTTCTACAACAAATGACTCTAAAATTTCAGTGAGTTAACACAACTGTTTTATTTCTCATCCACTTGACACTATCATGCTGGTCAGGCAACTCTCTCCTAGGTGGACGTCTTCCAAGGCTCAGATATCGAGGATCTCTCCATCTGTGGCTCTGCTTCCTGGAAGGGAAAGTGAGAGAGCAGAAAATCTGGAAAGCTTTAGTGGCTTGTCACTTTGACCAATATTCTATTGACTAGAACTGATCGCACCTACATTGGAGAGCACTGGATGATGTGTTTTTATGAGGTACTTAGAAGTTCAAAGTTCATGGTTTGATGAAGTTGTAGTACTAACTTTGCCACAGGAAATAAAGGAGAATTTCTCCCATACGTTTCTCTCTAATGCAGGTTCATCAAGTATGTCCTATTCAGTCAGTCACTTAGAATATAAAAGCTTTAGATATTATCTGGAAAATTCTAGTAAGCAAACTACACAAATGGATTTTGTCAAAGGGTAAAATTATCATGACTTGGTTTAAAATCTTAATTAGTTTTATTTTATGCTTTTGCAAACACTTCATTTCATAAAATAGGATAAGTGTTCTGATTGAGCAGAAGAGGTTAGATTTTAGACAGAAAAGGACTGAGAAAAGCAGAAACTAAAAACCAAAATCAATGGTTATTTCAAAGTTACTTTCCCTTTGAAATATAGCAGAGAGATAGACAATAAAAAAATAATGGGTGCGTTAATATCAGATTACATCAGGTTACTTTTCATAAGGATTAGAAGATGTAAGGATTAAAGTAGAGGAAACTTGATTATCACACCAATCAAAAGGAGCTTGTTTAGGAAGCTTGGCTGTGCTTTCTCTCCTCATTTCTGGTAAGGTCAGATGACAACTCAGTTTCTGTTTGGTACTAAAGAACCTCAGCCTAAGTGACACCATTTTGATTTTTAGTGTGGTCTGTGGCGCTTAGTGCAGGAAGGCTCCTGTCTAAATAATGGCCTCTTGTAATTTTCATCTAACATGTTTTTTCACATAAACAGTATTTTTCAAAGTCCACGGTTGTACCGCCTATGAGATAAGAATCGTCAAGAGTCTGATAAATATTTGCTTTTGATGGCAGCAATTTGCCACATGATCTCTGGCCTTAACTCTTTCCATTCAGTACTCTCCCTACAAAATCCTGCTACTCTCCCTCATTTCTTTCTGCTCAAGTCCCCAGTTTTACTGAGGGAAGGAAGGTCATTACTTCAGCTTCAAGTCAAGCCAAAATGAGTTTTCTCTGCAAATCAAGATGCTTGGATTAATCCTAGTCTCCAATGGCTATTCCTTCACTTTTTCCTTCTTTTTTCTTCTTCTTCTCTTTGTTCATGGATGAATAATTTCTTACCAATCTCTATCGATCCATCCAAACAACTTTATTTGGGGTCTTAGGAACTGTGATTCAAGTGACAAAGATTCAGAGAGCTCTAAATCAGCATCCTGCAGAAGGCAAAAGAAGCAGGGGCTTGTATGTGCTATTGAATGTTGAGAAGGAACAGGAGCTACATAACCTAGAGAAGAAAAGAACTTACAAACAGAATGGAAATGGCCATAAAACAAGAATCTGGTGATCTCCTGATACGTATCTTAATCTCTGAGTACAATATGATTGACCACTTGCTCTGGTTGTTCCAAATGGTGTGGAAGAGCCCAGAGTTCACATTCCTAGGGAGCAGTTGGAACGATGCATAAATCCTGCCCCCTTTGTGGCCTCCAGACTCCATTTTGAAATGCTTCATAATTTTTCCTTTTATTTTTACTTTGCCCACTATACATCTGCAGGCCTAAGAACCACCTCTCTGACACAATGTATTTGATTCTTAATCCTTACTGAATGGTCTCCTATCAGCTGTTGCCACCAGCTTCACCATTTCCAAGAAATTCTAGAAGGAAGAAGATTCTATTAACAAATCCTCTTTTTTCACTTCCTATTTAGCTGCTTATACCCAAGGCCTCCCTCACCCCCAAGTCAGTGATCGAAGGACCTTGGGAAAATCTAAATGATTTCATGAGCTGGAGCAGCACTGATGTTAGGCAGCATTAACCGAGCATATGTTGTTTGCTAGACACAGTTCTGAGTTCTTTGAATGGATTATCTCAAGGAATCCTCAGAATGCCTAAGGACTATTTTTGTTTCCTTTCTACAGATGAGGGAACCAGAAAGTTCCTTCAGAGGAAGTTGCAGAATATGCCGCTCCAAAATATGCCACTTTGGCATATTGGTTATTTTGAGCAGAAGCCAGTTAAGAAGAAGCTGACCCAAGAAAACTTCTTTTCCCTTCCCATCTCTACCAGGAATGGCAGGAGAGTCTTAATCACCAGAGACTCTAGACTTTTATCTGCTTAGAGAAATTCCAGAAGAATCTATATCACAATATATCACAATATTTTATCTTCCATCAGTCTCCACATATATTTACCTTCCCCCAATCTGCCTGCCCCAGAAGTTCAAAGTCCTTTTCCTTTGGTTGTTACTTCTCTATAAGATTCTTATTCTTTGCTAAGATACCATGTGAGTTCAAGTTTTAACCATTTCATCATCAAGCATTCTCATGTGTATCCATGCTGCACATGTTGTTTCTCTCCTTCTTTTATCAGTCTAATTTTATAGGGAACTATTCAACAAACATGATCAATAGAGGAAAAAAACTGAAGATCAATAGTTGATGGAGCAGGCATCCAAGCCGTATTGTATAAAGGTGTCCATGTGGCTGCTACAGAAAAGAAGCAGGAATTGTGTGGCTAGAGAGGAGGGAGACATAGTCTCATATTCTAATGGTGGAGCAACTGTGTGAAGATAATTGTGGGCAGGAAGACTGGAGTACCCTGCATCTCCTTCTCCTCCTAGGCCTGTCCTCTCTTTTCTTCCCACCTGCCTCTGCCAAGGGGCAGTGTCTCCCTGCCTCCTCCCTCTCTGGCAGGCCCAGAAAAGTTTCCACTGGCTCTTTGACAATTCTCAGTAGTTAAGTGAGTTAATTCAATTCAAAGGAGAGAAAAAAAAGAAGAAGAAGCTGTGTTTGGACATTTAGTTCAAACAGAATTCTTCCATCCAGTTTTTTCATTAATAAAACTGACATTGTAAATCTCCAATTTTTAAAAATCTATGTACTATTTACACAATCACAGGGGGGAAAAGTCAGTAAGCCTTAAGCTATCAATGTGCTGACTCACTGATTATTTACTAAGAAACCCCAGAACACAAACTAGCATGGGCTTTTGAAATATTTTCTCAGGAACATGGAGGACCTCATTCTTGTCATGCCCCAGTTACCAGGAGGAGGATGTCCCTCTTCCCACAGAAAGCTGCCAGAAATGAAAGTGAGGAAGGCCAATGGACTGTCCTTTGAACCCTGCCCAGTGGCTGTCACAGGCTCTGCTGATTTGTTTGTTAACCTGTGTATCAATGTATTATTTGCCTGCATGCACTTAAGGTCCCCTTTCCCCTATATCCCAGCCTGAGCACTTGTTTATACTGCACATTTTAAAAGCACTATCTTTGAACAGAAACACAGAAGTCTGTAAAAACAAAGTTAAACTGAGATAGTCTGTTAAAAACAGAACTTTTTGATCTTTTTGTCTTACTTGGTGGGGAGAGCAGTGTGTTCGATTTTTGTTTTTGTTTTCTTTTGGTGCTGAGGATCAAATGCAGGGCCTCATACAGGCTAGGCAAGCACTCTGCCACTGAGCTACATCCAGCTTTTTGTAATCTTTATCAGATATTCTGTCCACATTTTTGCTGGTACTTTCAAACATCCACAAAAGTTTTTAAACAAAATCCATTCTTCTCACACTTTTTTTTTAAGACTAAGAATCTCTTTCAATTCTTTCTCACTCTCTTAAGTACAATCTGAAGTTGAATTTGAGCTATAACATTAGGATGAAATTTCGAATCCCCTCTCACTGGAGATCTCTCACAGGGAGTCAGAGAACCAGCAAGTCAGGACCTGCATTCCCACAGAGTTCTCAGCCTATGCAGAAGGGGGCTCCCAGGAGCAGGTGACAAGAGCCCTACCCCTCCCATCTTAGATTGACAGATGCACCCTCTCCCACATCCACCTTGCCATAGTAGAGACTGAGATGAGAAGATTTCCATAGGAGTGGACCCACCCATCTCTCATCATTTATAGGTTTCAGTGTTTAAAATCACACACACACACACACACACACGCGCGCGCGCATGCACACCACATGATGTTTACTCATTTGACAAACACTTGGATCTCTGACTTAGGTTTCCCAATTTACGTAGCAGATGCTATGTACTATCATGATTTGTGGTTTATCCTGTTTCGTACAGTCGCCAGTTGTTTTGGTCTCTGAGATGACAGTATGTTATGTTTTATGTGGCACATGGGAAGCAGTGAAGTATAGAAGGATGCCACTCCTCTCTGCTGCTATGTACTACAAAGTCCTTTTAATGCTATTAGTAAATGGTTTACTCTGACAAGTAGACCAGGTTGCTGAATGACTTAAGGATCAGGCTTTGCATTTCCCTGTCAGAGAAAGGGACAAGAATGATATTGCAATTCATTAGATTTGTGGGTTGACAGGCTACTGTTGCATGATAGCCATATCATGAATAAGGATTTCATTTCCTACACTATTTTAAAACTGTCATTTGATCTTCACCATAAAAGACATTGACTGTCTTGTTCTAAATAAGCCAGACTCAGAAAGTCAAGGGTCATGTGTTTTCTTTCAAAAATGAAAACTAGAGAGAAAAAAAGAAAACATAGGTGAGGAGGACATCATGAAAATAGAAGAGAGACCAGCAGAAGAGAGGAAGGGGACCACCGGGAAGGAAGGGAAAGGGAAGGAACTGGGCAATGAAACTGACCAAATATATATATATATATATTTGCATAAACATATATTTACATGTGTTAATATATATGAAAATGGCATATGTGAATATATATTTGCATATATGAATATGTAACAAAAAAACCCACTGTTACATAAAATTCTAATGCACTGATAAAAAATGATTTTAAAAAAGCTAACCTCTAGCCTCCCTCACACTCATCTGCTTGCTCACTGCTCTCTTCGCTCACCACTGTATCTGCCAGAACCCTGCACAGTGCCCAGCACCTGTCAGGGCACCAGTGTGGGAATGCTCCTTTTTTGCTCCACTGGCCCCTCCAGCTCTGCTCTCCACCCTTCTCTGTCTTTTCACACTGTTTGGGGGCTGCATCCCTAAGAACTTCCTTGCCTTCAGCTCCTGGTCACTTTCACAAGTGGAAGGCGTGTGCAGGATATTGAAGGGAGGTGGGAGGGGGAGACCAGGCCTCTTCTTGCTTGGCTTCGGTTTGGTAGTGACCACATCCCTCTGCTGAAGGCCATTAACACCAGTAATCACTTCTCCTTTGGCCACAACTCTCTCACCCATCTCACTGGTGATGACTCCTCTCCCTTCAAGCCTAGGATATAAACCTCCCCTCTGTGGTTCCCCTCTGGGTGCCTCAGCATCATTTATTTTAATTATGCCTTTCATTGATAAAACTTACCCATTAAACTCTATTCTCCCTACTTGTGACAAACTCTCTTCCCTGTGTTTTTTTGACAGGACCCTAACCAAAGAGTGTGCACATAATAATTTATGAAAATGCCTAGAATTTTCTTCAATGAGATTAGTGATTCAGGAAAATACCTAGCTGACAATTCAGAGATAAAGGTCTTTCCAGAAGTGTGGCACTTGAAGAGTAGACTTTACCTTGAATCCTAGCTCTGCAACCTGCTGGTTTGTGTGAGAAGTCATCCATGAACCCCCACCCCAGGATGCTTACTTGTCCAATAAACAACCTGTAAGCTCACTCTACACTGCATAGACACCCTTTGAGGCACGCTAGAGTTTTGGTGGCTTTAGTTCTTTACATATACACTTACACGCATACACTCATGTTCACACACAGATACATGTAGTCACAACACATGTAAATGCACTCACACAAGTACATGTATACATATGCTCACATATATGTCCGTGCACACATACACTCACACATATACAGTTGTTCCTCAATATACAAAGTTGATTGGTTCCAAGACCCTCCACAAATACTCAAATAGATACTCAAGTCCCTTATCTAAAATGGCACAGAATTTGCATATAACCTATGAATATCCTTCCATATATCTAAAAACATCTTTATATTACTTATAAGACCTAATATACTATGTGAATAGTTGTTATACAGTATTGTTAGGGAACAATGACAAGAAAAGTCTGTACACTTATAGTAC
Organism: Geosciurus inauris; assembly: GCA_004024805.1. Lineage (NCBI taxonomy): Eukaryota > Metazoa > Chordata > Mammalia > Rodentia > Sciuridae > Geosciurus > Geosciurus inauris. Next base: position 37,990 of record PVHX01013632.1, on the reverse strand, counting down.
ATTCACAATTTTAAAAAATATTTTCAATTCGGTTGGTCGAAGCCACAGGTGGGATATGGAGAACTAACTGTAAACACACATTCATGCCCACATATACTTACACATTTTCACACTTTTCTCCCAAGATATCTCAAAAAGATGTGTTTAAGAAGATTTTCAGCTTCTGCTAAATGCTGTGCCCAAAATCTCCCTAGTTACGCACGTGATCTTCCTTAACCTCAAGAGCTGACAAAGTACAAGTAACACAAATTTTTCTGCTGCAATATGAACAACACTTATTTCAGACAAAGAACAAGTTGTAATTTCGTGCAGTCTTCACTACAATTATCTTTTTTTTAAATTTATTTTTATTTATTTTTCTCAAAAGTTGCATTTTAATACATGTTATCAAACATAATAGAAAAAAAACAAATTTTCAGAAGCTGTACACACTATTCACTGAAAATATTTGTTGAGGCAAATAGAAAAAAAATTATTACAATCATAATTTTTCTAACTTTGCACAAAATTATAAGCAGATTACATTCTTCATATTAAACATCTTTATATGCACTTTCAATGAACAGTATATATATATCTTAAAACAACAATTTGTGAAAGATGAAATGGTTTTTACACGCTTCTGTCTTTTCCCATGGAAGCAAAATATGAGAGGAGCCACACATTTTCAAATATTGAAGTGGATTTTTAAATAGCCAAAATGGTAATTTCCTAAGGCTCTGAAACTCACTCATAGCTCATTCTCATAAGAATCCCACTCTGCCTCTTGGTGAATGCATAGAATCATGCATCGTCAATGTCACTGCACATCTAGATGAGGCCAGTGCAGAGAGCAGCCTGAAATTACTACAGCTGCTCACTGAGTAGCTTTAGTGAAAGAAGGACAAGCACAGTCAGTGCCCAAAGGCAGTTACTCTGTTCCCTATCCTGTTTATCCTGGCCACTAAAACAGGGTTCTCGTTTGCCTGGTACTTTAAAGTTTGCAGAATGTTAACATGTAGTAGGGAATCCTGGTGCTGGGGTGTATCAGTGAGTGTCGATGAAATTGGTAGCATCGTTGTTGGCACTTTTCTCATCGGCCTTTTGTCTCTTTCTTTTTGTACCTTTTATTACTCATGTGGAAAATGATAAGATACCCATGTCTTCAGTTTTGTCCCCTAGTTGCACAGTCTAAGAGGGAGGTTCTTGAGCACAGGCTTTGACAAAGGAGAATTCTCAGGGAAACCTGCGTGCAGTGAAAAGAGAAAAAGAGGCAAGTCAACAATGAGGGCTCAGCCCGAGTCCAGCCTCAGCCTGGTCCCCCAAAAGCTGTGAGTTTTTCCACTTTGAGGCAAGGAAGGGAGGTGTCATGTAGTATCTCTGAAAAGATAGAGCCTAGGACAAAGATCCGGATGAAGGGGCAGCTCTGAGCTGCTGGTGGCCACCACTCAGCACATCTGGGAGGTGGGCATTCAAGCAAGCAAAGGGAATCTCTGTAGCACCATCAACTTATCATGCAGACTATCTGCAGATTTGGGAGTCATCAAGTTTTTGGTTTGTATCTCTTGCATGTGTGAAAATATTTCTTGATGTAGTTTTCAAACAGATATCCCAAAGTCCACTGGGCAGCTTGGATTGGGATAAACAAGCAGAAGTTTAGCTCCTGCTCTCATTTCCTTTTTTATTTATTTTATGTATTGGACTTCTAGGTAAGATTATAACTGAGCAAATGGATGTGCTATGATGTAAATGCCTTGATGCCAGGCTCCCTGTCTACCTTATCCACTGGAACCCCCAAAGTTTGCAGGACAGTGGCACAAAATAGGCCCTTGATAGATAACCACTGGAAAAAATGAGAATTATTGATGCATTCAATCCTCACAACAGGAATCCTCACTACTCAGGAAGCTGAGGTAGGAGGATCAAAAATTTGAGGCCATGGGGCTGGGATTGTGGCGCAGTGGCAGCGTGCTCGCCTAGCACGCGTGAGGCACTGGGTTCGATTCTCAGCACCACATAAAAATAAAATAAAGATATTCTGTCCACCTACAACTAAAAAATAAATATTTAAAAAAAAAATTGAGGCCAGCCTGATCAACTTAGTGAACTTAGTGAACCCTTCTCAAAATAAAAAATAAAAAAAAATGAAAAGTGAAAAAGGCTGGGGATGTATGTAGCTCAGTGTTAGAGCATCCCTGGATTCAATTCCCAGTACTACAAATAAATAATAAATAAATATCAGAAATGGCTTAGAAAAATTAAGTACTTCATGCATGAGAAAATCAACAAATCTAAAGTCAATATCTTGGTATAAAATTAAAATAAAAACCTCTCATCTGACTTGAGGGCACCCTTGTAGAGCAGTATGCTGAGATGAATATGCCTCTTCACCCCATTCACAGGGTCTGGAACACAGGTTTTCCCACCCTGATCATGATGCTATGGCCTTTTACCAGATCCTTCAGCGTGACGGATTTCCTCTTTCCTCCTATCCCTCTCTTCTGCTCCTAGCGATCTCAAACATTGAAGAACCAGAATCTACACACTCAGAATATACACTCTCTGCCGCAGTGAGAAGAGTTGAGCCAACTACCTAAGCTTCTGGACTTGGCACAATTTCTCTTTCCTCTGGGGTGTCACTCTTCCTCTTCCTCAGACCACAGAGAAGGAGGAAGCAGAGCTCCAGGGCCAGAGCCTGTCCCTGAGCTAAAAATAGGAAATTGCTCAGCATAGGTCTCAGTCTTCAGAGGGCTCAGAAACAAGAAGTCAGACCAGGGAGGGCAACCTTGATGAACAGACTTGGTGAGCAAGTTACTCTAACTAGTAATTATTATAGCAAAGTAACTAAAAACAACAACAACAACATTACTTTAAACCTCTGAGGCCTGAGCTGCCTGCTTTATGTATGATCCAAAAGATAACTGGCAGGGATGAGGGTGGTCCCTCACCAGGTGTGGGAATTTAGAGGAATCAGAGAATCCTCTGTGCCTGAAACCTCACCAATTAGCTATTCCTTTTGGGTTAATTACCATTTTTTTTTTTTTTTTGGAAACCCTATTGGTAAAGGGGAGAGACAAGTCAACAGGCTATTACATGGTGCAGCATTAGCAAGGATACAGACAAAAGTAGGTTTTGAATCCACGGGGTAGACATATAGAAAAAGTGGGACTTTAACTTCCTTACTCAAGAGGGAAAAAGAGTGCTTGTCAAAGTAGCAATCTCATGTTCTAAACTCCACCTGCAAACAAACAATAGTAAGGAGAGTTCTTGAAACATTCCATAATTTGAGGACTTTCACTTCTCATACAACAGAGGAAAACAAAACCCAGACCAGATGGGCAGAGAAAGCAGCCTGATTGGTTTGGCTTAGTTCATCACTTTGCTTCCTTCCTAACCGCTGGTGGAGTCCTACCAAGTTGGAGCATGTTTAAGATGGGGAAAGAAGCCACTGTGAATTAGGGGTTCATATTCATATCTCACAGTTCACTCCAGATGACCATGATTTCAAATATTCTGTGAGAGGGCCCCATATGTGCAAAGCATCTGATCAAAACATGTGCTTTAATTCTTACCTGAAAAAGAAAGGTCATGTTAAATAGCTTTGAATGGCAATCAAAAAAAGTGTAAATGTGCAGCAGCTTTCCCAAACTCTCCAAGCAACACTTCCTTCAGAAGTAAATGGACTGATACTAGCTGAAAAAATGGGGTAAGGAGGAATCACTTAAGTTAAACAACCTATCTAAGGCTGTTATGGAAACTGGAGTTCCAGATAAAACCAAATTCTCCGCCTTTTTGCCAGCAGGTAGAGTCTACCTAAATCTCAGGCCTCTGAAGCCAAGAAAGCCCGTCACAGCAGGGAAATGCCTGCCAGCATCAGCTCCCTGGGTCATAGTTAGCAAAGTTGGATTCTTTTCCAACACTGCAGCAGGGGCTTGTTGCAGCTTGAAGTGGCAGGCTGTGCCCACCAGGGTGGCAGCAGTCCCCGCAGCTCACCGCAGAGTTCTTTCCAGGTTGTTATCTTGCAGATTTGAAAAATGTAACCCATGGGCAATGGAAGGTGAGAGTGAAAGGGTCAGGATTTATTTGAGAAGAAAAGAAGCAGAGCTCTAGCTGGGCAAGAGTGGACCTGATAGCAGGTTGTCATTTAGCAGTGCTAGTCTAAGAGTTAATATAGCTGCCAGGTTAAGGCTATTGTTTAAAATCTATGCTAAACAGGTATTGGGAAAGTGTTAAGGCTATGAGCTCAGCTTGTGACCTTCTGATTGGCTATGCCCTTTTAGCCCTTGAGTTTGGACTTTTCCTGTAGCCTCTATTCAGGTCCACCCCACCCACCCCATGCCCACTTCTATTTTCCCACTACTCCAGGCAAAGGGTCAACTTGAAATGTTTGGAATGTATCTACAGTTAATTTTATGGAGTGGCCTTTACATTCAGAAAAGCCTTTCTGGAACCTATTACACTAACTGCCTGCCTGATTTATTGTCTACTCTATCTTACTTATTACCAAAATGCCTTAAACTTAGACATTCAACAAACGGTTACTTTTATTGTTTGTTTTCTCCCCTACACTGTGTCCTGCCCCAGTCATTGGTGGCTCTCATATGAGGGGTAGAGAGGTCTGTGGGGACATCAGGTCAATGCCATGTGTGTTAAAAGGTAAGAGAAGAAGGAAAGGGGGAGGGAGCATTCTGGAAAGACATATTTGCAACAAGAGCTCAGAACAGGAACTGTTCTGTTTCTTCACAGAAAGCAGAGGCAGTTCTCACTACACCAACCAGACTCAAAACGGCAATGTCCTCTGGCAATATGTCCACACCTTTCCTCAGTCATACTCCATTCCAGCTGATCAGAGGTCCAGGCTAAGCCTACAAGGATGCAGAAAACCTGATCACTCTTCCCTCTATGAAGTAATCTCCTGGGCTGGGAGTTAATGGACTCAAACCTTCCTTCTTTGCCTAGAATCAGGGAAAGTCAGGAACTTGGCATGGCAGGGGGCCTTAGATTGGCCAACTCACCTTGTGGAGCAGACACTGGCACTCCAAGAGGTTAGGAGACCTATTCTGTCACACACCTACGTGAGTCAGCTCAGACTTGAACCCAGTGTTTAATTCTACTCATTATGCTGCGTGTTGATACTTGTCCTACAATTACTGGGGGAAGATGATCACTCTTGAAGTGTCCTGCTCTGGGCAAACTTTCAAAACTCATCAGAAAGACTTGGGCTGAAATCCAAGCTCTAACAGCTAAATGATCTTGGACAAGCAACTGAACTTCACAGAACCTCAGCTACATCGTCAGGAAATTAAACCACCAATCTGCGTAGGCTACTTTAAGGATGAAATGAGAACACACAATGTAGCTTGTGGGTCTGCAATACCACAGGTACCCAATGCTGATTGCTCTTGTCATTAGCTGTGATTCAGAGAGCCTAGAGGTCCCATGAGCCTGGAGAAACAAGACACTTCTGAGAAGGGGACAGCCAACACTGGCTAGTCTCGTGGCCTTGTGATTCTGAGAACTGTTCAACTCCAAGATCATTGAGAACCAGGTCAAAGTCCAAAGGGAAGCAGTGTGCCCTGGTGGCTGTTTTATCAAGTTCTTCCTCAAGCATTTGACCCTCCAGTCATGGGGGCTAGGTCAGTATGAAGAGCACAGAAAGCGACAGGCACAGTGCAACAGAGCTGTGCTTGGGACAAAGGCAGAATCCCGTGATGACTGTGTCCCTGCTGGGATAGAAGGTTCTAATAGCCCTCACACAGACTCCAAACTTAAAAAAAAAAAAAAAAAAAAAGAGACAAGAAGGAATCTAACCCTAAAAATTTTTCAACATCAAATTTCAGCATATGACCCTCTGTCAAGACCCACAGAGTTAACAAAACTAAACAAAAGCCGCTGTTACAGAAACCTGATGGTCTCTGCTCCATTGACAGAATTTTTCTGGTATTCCAGCTGCTGATCTGTTGACCAAGATACATACATATTCACACATCTTTTAGATTATTATAATCCCAAAGTTAATGACCCAAAATGTAAAGCACATTCTCTTTTGGGTATTTTTTAAAAGAAGAACTAGAAAGGGAAGAAAAACACATCAATTTTATTTAAAGGAATAAAGGTAACTATTTTAAAATTTGCATGTTCTAGAAAAAGATTGTGAATTCAACATTGATCCCTTTCAATGAAAAAGAAGAGGACAAGGAAATAAAAGAGAGTATGTTTGTCCTGCTATTCTGCCCTTTTCCAGGTATAACCTACATCTGAAAACATTAGGTATTAAAAATGAAAAAGGACTTTGTAGGCCTGTGCTTAGTGAACTTGTTCTTGGATCTATTTTACTGCTTTTAAGTACAAAGCACTGTGTGTGTGTGTGTGTGTGTGTGTGTGAGAGAGAGAGAGAGAGAGAGAGAGAGAGAGAGAGAGAGAACACATGCACATGTTTAGAGAAGCTGAGAATGACTGTATTCATGCCTTCCTGTGGTTTTAGTTCCTTATATTGGAGAGAGACATGCATGTGTGTATGGTGTTGGATGTGAGGTGGGGAGCTGGAGAGATGGGAGCAGGGAGACAGGGGAAACTAATGTGGTGCTCTGCTTTGAATGTGTCCTCCAGAAGTTTATGTGTTGGAAACTTAGTCCCCAGATACTTATGTTGATATTTGGAGGAGGGGCCTTTGGGAGGTAATTAGGGTTAGAAGCAGTCATGAAGGTGGAATCTCCATGATGGAATTGGTGATTTAAGAGAAAGACAGACCTGAGCTCACAGGCTTTTGCTGTCTCTAGTTCATTCTCTGTTTTTCTTCTACCTTCTACCATGTTATGATGTAGCAAGAAGGCCCTCACCAGATGTGGCCCTTCATTCTTAAAATTCCCAGTTGCCAGAACTATAAGAAATAAATTTCTTTTCTTTATAAATTAGTCATTTGCCAGGCATGTGAGGCCCTGGGTTCATTCTCCAGCACAATAGTAAATAAATAAATAAATAAATAGCCCAACCTCAGGTATAGACTAAGACACATGGAAAGGACAGAGTCTAACGTTTTTCTGTCTTCTAGATTAAGTAAAGCTTCCTGATAACCTACTGCCCAGCTTATGATCGGACCTCAACAGAGGCAAGAGCAGCAGACAGGCCAATCTGACCTCAAAAAGGAAAACTCTAATTTATAACTGCTAATTAAACATTTCCCCCAACAAAATCCACTTGAAAGACAGTCACCTTTGAGGTGTACTTTGCTGTGAACTCATCCCTGAGCTTGTTTTATGATCTTGGGGTTACTAGGTAGTTGGGCATTGGAAACATGATAATTTTGGATTACAAGGACCCTTTGTTTGATGTGCATCAAATAATCCAGAAAAACTCTCTAATAGAGAATATGATCCACAAAACTGGCTCTTAATTTGAGGTCTTCAGGAACTCCAACATCCTTGAAAATAGTGATAATAGTCTAAGAAGTTTCTCTAAGGTGATGTTTTTTTAAAAAAATAATACCTTAACTTGCCTACTCTAATGCTGCAAATATTAGGAACACAGAAAATTCATGATTCGTCACAAAAATCCAACATGTGAAAAATCCACTTATAAATCAGAGTGGTTCCTCGCATGACAAAAGGATTCTTTACATCACCAAAATATTCAATGTTTAAATATTATTTTCTTATATATGCTGCCTTAACCTTTTATTTCTTCTTTTTCATTTTTTGTTTTTTCTTAATCTTTGAATACATAATGAGTTGTATAAATTTATAGTTACAGTTCCATCAAATCCCGTAAGAATTGTGTTTTCAGAGGTGGGTATGGTGGGGCACATTTATAATCCCAGCAACTTGGGAGGTTGAGGCAGGAGGATCATCAAGTTCAAAGCTAGTCTCAAAATAAAAAATAAAAGAACAGAGGATGTGCCTTGGTGATAAAGCACCCCTGGGTTCAATCTCTCTAGTACAGAAAAAGAAAATGTGTTTTTAGTTAAGTGATATACAAATGTTTTAATAGACAGCTGAACTAGAAGACTTACTAGTCTTCTTTTCATATGTTGAGGAATTTAATGAGAATAAAATGTAAATCTAGAACAATCCCATCAAGGGGCTGATTATACTCTATTCTTTAGTGGTAGAATATGTGCTTAGCATACATGAGCCCCTGGGTTCAATCCCAGGCATAAAAAACAAAAACAAAAACAAAAAAAAATTCCATTCCATCTCTGTTTGAATTCATGTCCTATCCATCCTTGTTTATGTGATAGCATTTTGATTTATTAAGGATGTTTCATGAACGTTTGTAGTGCGTAATGTATTCCCATAATTTGTAAAAATGTGTACAAAGATGACAGGCACTGTGGAATGACATAGAAGTCTTCCTTCCCCTCCTTCCATATGCCTAGAGTAGTTTAGATTCGATCTGAAGCTACTTCCCCAAGAATTGGATTCTGCATGAAGTGTTGGGGGCTGGTTTAGGGCCATGCCAGGGGACTTCTAACCAGTCTTCGTTACTTTGTTTTTAAACAAATACAGGAATACATCAGGAAGTTGGAAATTGTCCTGAGTAGCAGTTTTTGCGTGTTCCATGAGTGGGCCAATGATGACTGCAGTCAGCATATGACCCTTCAGCCATGGTTTGGATATGGTCTGAGTGTGTCCCCCAGAGCCTCATGTGCCCCAAAGGTCCCAATTGTTGGAGGTGTTTATTGTTTTAAAGTCATGTTGCATGGGTCTGCTCGACAAGTTGGAGTCCTGAGAGACAAAGAAAGGGGGTCTTCTGGGAAGATGAAATGGAGTCTCCCAGGACGGGGGTGACAGCCTGCAGAGTCACTGCACCCAGACCCCGGGTGTAGGTAAAAACTGCTCTGCCGGAGCGAGATGCAGGAACACCGTTTATTCCAGAAATACAGAAGCTTATATACACTCCTGGACCAATCAGGCCCAAAGTTACAAACAAAGGGGTGCTCTCTGTCAAGAACATAGTCCATTAGCATAGGATGGGGAAAGATGGAAGAGAGGGGTTGAAGGTATGGAGAGTGTTCCTACAGTGTTGAGGTGGTAGAACATTTAAGGGGTGACACTTGGTAGAAGCTGGTCATGGGACACCACTCTCAGAAGGAATTAATTCTGGTCTTACAGAGCTAGTTCTCTAGAGACTGTTATCAAGTGAGGCCATCACATGTGCTTGGCCCCTCTTGTGTTTAGCTGGTTCCCTTTAAGCATCTCTGCCATATTGTGACACCCCCAGGAAGTCCTTGAGCATATGTTGGCACCATGCTCTCGGACCTCTAGAACTGGGAGCTAAATGTACCTCTTTTCCTTATTCAGCATCACATTTTTGTTACAGTAGCATACATAGATTTCTCCAATCCTTATTATTTCTGGGACTTCACAGTTTAATTCAACAGGATGATTGCTATATAATTCTTTAAAACAGTGGTTTATTTTGTGTTCCCTTGGAATCAGACGCTGAGGCATGTACTTGGTGCAAGGAATTGTCTAAATTTTTTTTATTTGTTGTTCTTAGATATACATGGAAATAGAATGTATTTTGACGTATTATACATACATGGAGTTTAACTTCCTATCCTTGTGATTGTACATTATTGTGGAGTTATACTGATTGTGTATTCATGTGTGAACATAGGAAATTTATGTCTGATTCATTCTACTGTCTTTCCCATTCCCATCTCCTCTCCATTCCCTTCATTCCTCTTTGTCTAATCCAATGAACTTCTATTCTCCCCGCCCCCTCCCCATTGTGTGTTAGCATCTGCATATTAGAGAGAACACTCAGCCTTTGGTTTTTTGAGATTGGCTTATTTCACTTAGGATGATAGTCTCCAGTTCCATCCATATAATGGCAAATGCCATAACTTCATCCTTTGTCAAGGCTGAGTAATATTCCATTGTGTATACATATCACATTTTCTTTATCCATTCATCTGTTGAAGAGCACCTAGGTTGATTCTGTAGCTTAGCTATTGTGAATTGAGCTGCTCTAAACATTGATGTGGCCACTTAGAATCAGTATCCTTATTTTAAGCCCTTTGAGTATATGCCAAGGAGTGGGATAACTGTGTCAAATGGTGGTTCCATTTTAAGTTTCTAAGAAATCTCCATACTGCCTTCTAGAATGCTTGTACCAATTTACATTCCCACCAGCAATGTATGAGTATGCCTTTTTCCCCACATCCTCACCAACATGTTATTCTTGATAATTTCCATTCTGACTGGAGTGAGGTAAAATATCAGTGTAGTCTTTATTTGCATTTCTCTGCTAGAGATGTTGAACATTTTTTTTGTTGACCAATTGTATTTCTTCTTCTATGAAGTGTATGTTCAGTTTCTTTGCCCATTTATTGATTGGGTTACTTGGGGGTTTTTGTTTGTTTGTTTGTTTTTTGGTGTTGTTTTATTTTTTTGGTGTTAAGTTTTTTGAGTTCTGTATATATCCCAGATATTAATGCTCTATCTGAAGTGCATGTGGCAAAGATTTTCTCCCATTCTGTAGGCTCTCTCCTCACATTCTTGCTTGTTTCCTTTGGTGCAAGGAATTTAAGAGAGGCTACCAGAGGGGCTGGGATTGTGGCTCAGTGGTAGAGCACTTGCCTCGCATGTGTGGGGCACTGGGTTCAATCCTCAGCACCACATATAAATAAATGAATAAAATAAAGGTCCATCAACAATTTTAAAAAAATTTTTTACAAAGGAGAGGCTACCAGAGAGCAGAGCCAAGCACTGGAGAGACTGAAGGAGAGAGAGCTAAGGTAAAGGTGCATTTTGAGCTCCCTGACATCAGCATCTAATGCTTAGTTCTGTCGGGAGTTCTGAGGAGTGTGCTGAAGTTTTCCCTAAATGGTTCACCTGAATGGTAGAAGGTAAATACAATCAGCTCTCCATATCTGTGAGTTCTGCATCTATGTATTAAGACAACCCCAAATAGGGAAAACAAATTTTAATTGCATCTATACTGAACATATACAGGCTATTTTTCTTGTTATTCCCTATACAATACAGCATAACAACTGTTTCCACAGCTTTTACATTGGATTAGGTATTATAAGTAATCTGGTACTGTGATTGAGTTTGTCTCTCAAGAGCTCAGGTGTTGAAAGTTTTGTCCTCAGTGTGGAGATGGTAAGGGTGGGGCCTAGTGGGAGGTCCTTAGTTTACTAGGAGTGTGCTCTTGGAAGGGATTGAGGTATTTCTTGTGGGACCCTGAGTTCTCACAAGAATGAGTTGTTGTGAGACCAGGCTCAAACCCTGAAACATTTTCTCTGGCTTTCTGTTTTGTGATATGATCTCTCCCTCTCACATGTGCTCCCCAACTGTGGTGCCATCCACAAAGATACGGCCACGGGGGCGCTGTCAAGAGCCAGCACCATGATGTTCTGACTTACACCCTCCTGAGCTACATAAGCCTCTTTTCTCTATCAGTACAATTTCTTGTTAAAGTAACAAAATTGGACTAATAATTTTAAATATACAGGAGAATGTACATGGGCCATATGAAAATACTTACATTTTATATAAGGAACTCGAACATTGTTGCCTGTGTGCAGCGCAGGGGTGGAGGGTGTTCTGGAACCAAAGCCCCATGGATTCTAAGAGATGATTCTACTCCAGTGCCTTTCCCCAAAGGTTGTCCTCAGGGGCTTTAACCCCTTGCACTTCTGAGCTGCACTTGCAAAAGTTAGAGAAGTTCTCAGGATGTGAGATGGCCAGGAGCAGAATGTGGAAAAACAAAAGGCAAGAGTAATTTGACTCATACTTGTCCATCAAAACTGGATGAACTCAGAGGTGAGCTGAGAGGGTGCCAGGTGGCCCCAGAGGTATTGCCACAGAGTGGATCACTTATACATCTTTCATCTTGTATGAATGTGAGTGTAATATGAATAAACCAAGTTCTTTTGGTGAATAAGGAGTCTCCTCTTTGGGCAGGATGATTTTATTTGTGTTAATTATCTAGGTTCTCAATATTTACTCTTAGTTATTTTTAAAATAATATTTTTCTACTTTTAGGCATAATGCTTGCTTGTTGCAGAAAACTTTGAAAATACTGCAAAGTATAAAGGCTTTAATAAGTATATGTTCTTTGGTAAATAATGCACATTCCAAAAAATCCACTTGAAAAAATAAAACAGAAGTGTTGAACAGATAACATACAAAAAAAACATATAAAAGTTCATTATAATATTAAACTTTTGACCAATTAAAACAAACATAATTACCCCAAAATAACAAATAACAGTGCCTCTAATAGGCAACCTCTAACACAGTCCCCAGTGACCTCCACCTTCTGGTATTCACACCCTTGTGTGGTCCCCTCATATTGTTTGGTCTATGTAAGCAATAAAATAAGGCAGAAGTGATAATATTTTACTTCCAAGATTAGATTATAAAAAGACTGTAACTTTTTCTGTCTCTTATTCTTGCTCTTCATCTCCTTTTATTGGACACACTCTGTGGGAGGCCATGCATGTCATCAGCAGGTCTATGGAGAGGCCCACAGTAGGGAACTGAAGCCACTTGCCAACAGCCACATTAGTGGGTATGGAAGCAGATCCTCCAGCCCCAGTTGAGTCTTCTGATTTTTCATTTTTTTAACCACTTTACTGAAGTGTGATTGACATACAAAGAGCTATAAATATTTAAGGTATACATCTGAATGAGTTTGAAAATAATATATACATATAATTATATATATATATATCCATGAAAGCATCACCACAATCAATGTCATAAACACATCCATCACCTCCAAAAATTTCCTCCCATCCTCTTCACTTTATTTTATAAGAATACTTTAAGATCTACTTTCCTGGAAAATTAAGTATTCAATACAACACTGTTAACTACAGGTACTATGCTGTTCAGTCGATCTCTAGGACCTAGTCATCCCACATAAATGAAGTTTTACACACTCTGACCATCCATTCCCCTCTAGCTGACAGCTTGAATGCAATCTCATGACAGACCCTGGGCCAGATTTACCCAGTTAAGCCACACGAGAGTCTTCACACTAAGAAACTTTACGAGATAACATATGTTATCAATAATATATTATCTATTTAAACTACCAACTTTTAGGATAACTTGTTATGCAGTAATAGATAACCAATATAGTGTCCATATAAAATGTACTAGTATATGGTAACAAACTATCAGATTTTCAAAACCACTGGAGGACATGAGTTCAGCCAGAAGCAGAACAGTGCAGTGGGTGTTACCCATTTGTTGATTTCTTCTGATCAGCACATTTCCTTCCTTCCCCTCTCTCTGCTAATAGAGCTTCCCCTTCTTCTAAGGAAACCTTTCCATCTTTTTCCAGTGGTGCTGACTTTAACTTGTGCAAGTCAAAGTCAATTAGGTCACATTAAGGCACCTCATTCCTTTGGCACATCAAGAAAAACAGACTAATGATAACAACTCCTGGACCATTTCTTCCTACAGTTGGTAAGGGAGAGAAGGGCCAGCCTTAATTTCTAAATAAAGTTAAAGGTGGTGAGAGTATAAGACACACTCAATTGAGTAGTTATTTGAGTTAGAGCCAACTTTAGAATCCTCGGTTTTAGGTAAAATAAACTCTGTTTGGCTTAAGTTAATCAGGGTTGGGGTTCTGTTAAAACACACAAGACACAATACAATACACAATTTTTTCCAAGTTTCCATAAAAGTGAATACACAAAATTATTCACATATAGAAAAAATGGTAAATCTACTAAATATTAACAAGAGTTGTATTTAGATTTGTCATTTCAAGTTAGTGAATGGCTGCGTCAGAAATTTCAACCCTAACATTACAAGCTTTAATTCAGTAGTTCTTTTTTGCCTACAAGATCTTTAATTGAGTGCTTGAAAATTTAAATAGTATATTCAACTATTTTTTTCATACTAGAGATTAAACACAAGGCCTTATACATGCTAAGCAAATGCTGTACCACTGCCCTACCTCCTCAGCCCTTCTTTTTATTCATTTTGAGAGGATGGGCTTGCCAAGTTGCCTAGGCTGGCCTCAAACTTGTGATGCTCCTGCCTCTGTCTCCCTCATCACTGGGATTATAGGCATACACCACCACTCCTGGCTTCAAGTATTTGTTATTATTTCAACTATCTAGAATGTATTTGGAATCCCCAGTGTGAAATATTAGAATATTAGAATTGCTTGCCTTTTCTCTTTACCTTCCCTTCTACTTCTCAAAGGTTTTTTATATGTTTTTATTTGTTCTAATTAGTTATACATGTCAGTAGAATGCATTTTGACATATCCTACATAAATGAAATATAATTTCTTATTCTTCTGGCTGTACAAGATATAGAGTTACTCAGGTCATGTAATCATATATGCACATAGGGTAATAATGTCTGATTCATTCTACCATCATTCCTACCTCCATGTCCCCCCTCCCTTCCCTTCACTCCTGTCTAATCCAAGGTACCTCCAATCTTCCCACCTCTTATTGTGAATTAGCATCCACATATTATAGAAAACATTCAGCCTTTAGTTCTTTGGGATTGGCTTATTTTGCTTAGCATAATATCCTCCAGTCCCATCCATTTACCAGCAAATGCCATAATTTCATTCTTCTTTAAGGCTGAGTAATATTCCATTGTGTATATATACCATGATTTCTTTATCCATTCGTCTGTTGAAGGGCACCTAGGTTGATTCCATGTTTAGCTATTGTGAATTGAGCTGCTATAAACATTGATGTGGCTGGGTCACTGTAGTATGCTGATTTAAGTCCTTTGGGTATAAATCTAGGAGGGGGATAACTGGGTCAAATGGTAGTTCCATTCCAAGTTTTCTAAGGAATTTCCATACTGCTTTCCAGATAGGTTGCACCAAATTGCAGTCCCACCAGCAATGTATGAGTGTATCTTTTCCCCCACATCCTCACCAACATTTATTATTGCTTGTATTTTTGAAATTGCCATTCTGACTGGAGTGAGATGAAACCTCACTGTAGTTCTGAGTTGCATTTTTACTTCTCAAAGTTTTGTCACAATTACCTTCATTTTCATATTATCAACAATATTATTATTAGATGCTGGGAATTGAAGTCAGGGCCTTGTGCATGCTAGTGCCTGATCACTGAGTGACATCACCAGCCTTTTATTTTTCATTTCAAGACAGTCTCATGAAGTTGCTCAGCCTGGCCTTAAACTTGTGATCCTCCTACTTCAGTTTCCCAAGGAGTTGTTATTACAGGCATGAGACAACATGCCCAACCTTAATGTTTAAATTTTATCTGAGACTTCCATTGTGAAGAATTAAATGTCCTATCAGTTAGTAGATTAGCAGAAATAAAACACTCAGACATGTATTCATGGGAGTAGTAAGCATTTTCTCATCTATGGTAACAATCAGAGCCCACCTAGTAGGGCAAAAGATACAGCAGAAGGTGGGGAGAATACAGATCCCACTATCTGATCCTGCAAAAGGTGAGTGAGCATCTTTGAGGCTCAGAGGAGAAGACTTGAGTCTCTCATTCCCAGGCCCTTTTCATGCTAACAGTAGAAGCATATCATTAGTAGGATATCCTAACTCTGGTCCCTTCCCTGCAAGACAAAGGAAGTTCCCATGACCGTGGCATAGATGTATGATCCATCCTAATCATATTTCTGGCGAGGCTACAGGGCTAACACTTTTCTACATTTTTAAGAAAGTAGGTCTCCTACTACTCAAGAAATTTCATGCCTAAATGTGTCCAATGCAGCAGATTTAACTAAGGCCAATCCCTACCACATTTAAATTTTTTGTGTTTTGTCTACATGTTGATCTTAACAAGTGAAGACCAATAATAAACATTTATTATCATGGCCACATAAATATTGAGCAATAAAGGGCCAGTGTCCTAGGATTGGATACCCTTCTTTCACACCCAAATGGTCCGAAAGTCTAGATCCAATGGATTCTCTCTCTTCATAAATGTTCCTCTAAAATCAAAAGCTTTTTGGTTTGTCTGTTTGTTTGCTTCATATTTTGGACCTTGACTTCAGGATATAGGGGTTTTTTTTTCATGGAATTTCTATATCTCTCTTTTATTCTTGTTGTTTTGTTTTTACCATATCATGTTTTGGGGTTCCCTCATTCTATTCTGTGGACTCTGTTCCATTCTTCCTGGAGTTACTCAACTCCCTGATCTAAGCAAATTTGTCTCTTGCTAAGCCTGTTACACAAGGTCATCCTGATATTTCTTTTCACTGCATAAATGAAATTCATGAGTTGATCCCTTGACTACGAATTGTCTCAATCCTGAATCTCATTCTTTCTTATTTCCCATACATTCTGCAACTGCATCTCATCTCCATTTCTTTCCAGTACATCCTCAAGTATCTTCTCTGGAAACGGCATATAAGAAAAATGAATTCTTGAATGTCTAAAACATTCCTTGTTTTTGGCTGACACTGACTCATTATTGTCTATGAAAAATTGAGTTTAAAATTATTTTACCACTAGTTTCTCCTTGAGGAGGAAGGTTGCATAAGAGCTCTTATAGACACACAAAGTTTATCCATTAAGGAGGCTTTACTTATAATCAAGGTTGAAAAACAGAACTGCAACTATTGGCACACACTCTACTGGCCCCAAATTTTCCCTGAGTTTGCCACTTCTTTAAGAAAGAAATCTCCCAGTTTTTAATTCAGAGGTAACTCCCAGATACCTTCTCTCAAACGGGGATAGAAGAGAAGAAATGTGAATCCAAGTTGCACAGATGTCTCACAGGCAGACTTCTAGATAAACATCCTGACTTCAGTACCTCCTTATTTATCTGCCAACAAGTCCAGAGCTTCTTGGGTCTCTAATGGCAGAAAATGCCCCCTAATAATACATGTTCCCATCATGCAACTCCCTCCTCTTATTTTTCCCACCTTAGGTTATTTATTAAAATCACTCATTTGTCAATGCTTCTTTCTCATTGTCTTTGCTCTTATCTGTTTGTCTTTTCAGTTCCTCCACTGTTAACCAAGGCTGGCAATCAACGGAGCAGCTACTGAGCACGACTCCAGTGAGACACCTTGAGATACTTTAGGAATTTCTCTGCAGCTTTTAAGATATTTCTATTTTAAAAAACAAACAAAATTGTTGTCAGAGATTCATGTGAATGGTTATTGAATTGTCTAACACAAGGGGCATAACATTGTAGCTCTGAGATAGGAGGTGGGGAGTCACTTTACTAAATGGGATTTTTTTGAGACAACTATCTTTAGTCTATCCACTATTTCCTACTTCTATGAACATGTCCACATTTCATTTGGTTAAATCACTCTAGGTAAAACCAAAAGCCCACAGACTTTATTTTAGTAGAAAAACATAATGCCATAAGCTGCATTGTAAATAATTGTAGAGCTTTAAATAGGAAATATTTCAGGTAATTTGTACTCATGAGTTTATCAGGTCCAAGAGCTGCATTTCCCTCTTGTTTTGATGCCAAGTTTAACTTTTTTTGGTTGCAATATTGAGTAGTAAACATTAAAGACTATTTAACTCATTTTGTACTTTCAAATAACACATACCCATGACAGCTTCTGATGTTATGTACATTTATTTTATAATTACAAATTAGCAGAAGCTACTCCATAGCTCTATTATTAGGCAAATTAGTGCAATATCAGAAGAACATTTTCCTTATTCTAAAATTTTCTTTAGTAATATCTTAGATTGAAAGTAAAGTATAAAGTTACATATGAAAACAAACTACAACACAAAGGAATTCTCAAATATGCACTACCAATGGATGCTACAGCTTTCATAGTAAATGAGGACTATAATGCTTGCATTGTATGATTGTTGTGATGTTTAAAATAATGATAGGGCATACATATTTCACCAGTTGTAAAGTGTGGCACAGATGTGGGATGCATGGGAATTGGCTTAAACTAAAAGGACATTTGAAACTGGGAGATTTCTTTCTTAAAGAACTGACTGTGATGTGCTGAGCATCTGAGGCCAAATGGAGACCAGAGAGCCAGCGAGAGGCTGAGCAGTGACATAGACTCCCAAGGTCTGACGATGGAACCCATTTACCCCTCACTTGTCCCTGACCTATTCAGCTTTGCAAGGAAAACTTACTGTCAGTCGAAGTCAATATGATGGGAAATCCCAGTGAGGTGATAGAAGGGACTCCAGTGGTTTAATCAATTTTTTGAAGGCTTCAGGTTGGTAAGGCACAGACTGTCTATCTATTAAGAGCTTTCAACAGATCATTCTCACAAAGGCACGTTAAAGCTATGGGTAATACAAGGACAAACACAAGCGTAAAATAGATTTAGTTCTCCCTGTTGAAAATAAAGGAAGAGACATCCATTCTCTTTTCTTAGGGTGTTAACATTAGAAAACTTGTCACTGCAATTTCTTTCTGTCTCAGAAATGTATGTAAACCTTTTAAAATTTGAATAAGCCTCTTGCTGATGTTAAACCCCAAGACTGTCCTTTTCAAGGCCCTGGGGCCCTCTTTCAGGTAAACACCAAGGAAGGTATTGCCCCTATTCCAGTTTCAGAGAGAGGATAGGAGCCTAACTGGGGGATGCCTTAATTCCAAGTTGCAAAACTACCTCCCATCATAAAGATGTGAAAAGTTTGTTTTTCCTTTGGATAAAGCCAAATAACTAACATAGATAGTCACTCCAATCACCAGGTGAATCTAGGATGAACTATGTAAACAAATTTTGCTGCAAAGTCCTCTTACTTAAGGATTAACTAGTTACTGTTTATCTTGAAAACATGTATGTATCAGGTTGTAGCTGCTTAACTATTTAAAAGAATGAGTTTCCTGTCTTTGCAGTCTCTCAGCAGATTGCCTGTGATACGTATTCCATTCTGGTTTAATATTTATTCAACAATAAGACCATTTTCTTTACTACCTTTGTGGAAAGACTCAATGGGGAGATTTTTGTTTTAATCATATTTTCCCAGCAGCAATTATACCTATACACAAAAGCAGTAATAACTGACCATGCCTTGGAGAAAACCAAGTTATACAAGTTAACAATTGCTGTATACACCCAAGGTAGAATCCAAAGAAAATAGAAATGGCAACAAATCTTATAAAGCCACATTGAAAAGCTGTAAACCATATCATGTAACCAAGATGTTCTGTGGTTATGTTTCTTTTTATCAGATTTCTGTGAAACTGGAGGATGGTAGCAGGAGAATGAAATGCTTCAATGTGTATTGTGGACAGTTCATGAAGACCAGAAGTACAGGAGATTTTTTTTTTAAGTAGAAATGCTGTTGTTTCAGGGATGAGCTAAATTATCAAAGTATTATTTAGAAAGTAAAAGAAAATATACACAATTTCTGGACAACCATTATCAACATTCAAACACATACCCTTTCACCTTTTCTCCTTGCATAAAAAACAGTCAAGCAAAAGTAAAAAAAAACATAATTTAACCTTGCTTCTATTGGAGAACACTTGAATTATTTCTAATTCTGATGATTTTCAATACCAAAACCACACTGGGAAGAAAATCTATGTGCAGAAAGCTCAATCTTAGGATTCATTTGCAGAAGTCACTTTCGCCAGCAATTTTCATTCTTTTATAGTAAAGGAACTAGATTAAACATATTTTCTGTTGTTTGCTATTTACTCTTGTGAAATGCATCCTCATTCTTTCCTTCAAGTGTGGTTCTCTTGAGTTCACAAAGCTGTTTCTTCACAAATTTGATTTTTCTACAGCAACATCTGGTATTACAATTGGATTGCAGAGCACGTGCCATGGAACTCTCCAACTTCACTGGCTCCAGTCTTTTGCAAAGCTCTGAAGCACCCTCTCAAAGTTTTATATGCATGCAAACCACTTGGGGGGAGGGTTGTTAGAATGCAAGTCTGATTCAATAGGTCTGCATTTCTCTCCAGCTGCCAGGCTGCCTACATTGCTGGTCCAGAAAGTACACTGAGTAGCACAGTTTTAAATCTGTGGTTCTCAACCTCAGCTGCTTACTGGAATCGCCTGGGTTATACCTGGATGCCGGCCTTGGGACTGCTTGAAGTTCCCCTGATGGATACTACTGTGTAGCCAAGGGTACGAACCACAGCTCTACTTATACTACAGCTCCCAAATTTATATATCATAGAGTTATCACCTGCTAAACAAAAACAATTTTACTTATCATGTTGACTTCTCCAAAATTATATTTTGAAGGTAAACTTAGGTCCAGAAATGACACATTGAATCAAGGTCATAGAGTGATTTTTGTTTAGAGCAATTTCCACTACAACATAACTGGGATATTTGATGCTCATCTGTGTGCTTTAACCATACTGTCTAAAGGGATCCTTAGGGCTAGCACTACTTCTTGTGCAATGGGAAAAGAGGGCCTGCTGTACACTCCTCAAAATCAGGGGAGAGAAGGTAAACAGAAGAGATGGAAAGAATGGCGTCAGTTATGTCCTCCTTTGTTATTCCCATCTTGAAAAAGGGGCATATGGATTTGAACCTTGGCATTGCCACCCTGACACAACCCCACTGGCCATAGACCTCAAAGCAAACTTCAGCTTCTAGACTCAGTTTCACCAATGACTGGGAGGAATAACATATGGGATTAGTGATGGCTGTGTGATTGGACTAGCCAGTTAGAGGTTGGTGGTAAATTCAGGACAAAGTGGGGATCTGAAGATCAGCCCAACATGATGAGCCAACCCCTGCTACTGGGCTCCATCCTTTCTCTTCAAGCTAGGTTCTCGTGTAAGCAGGGATACCTCTCTCCAAGTACTGTATCTTGCTCTTAAAACTCTGAAAAAGAACCTGTGTAATATCTATGTAATATTTCTCATCATAAGCAAGCAAACATCCCAGCTATAAAGGTTTAGATATGAGGTGTTTCCCCAAAAGCTCATGTATTAATGTAGGAATGTTCCAAGTAAAATGATTAGATTGTGAGAGCTATTATCTCTCAGTGTATTAGTCCATTTGATGGATTAATAATTTGAATGGATTACTTGGTGGTAGCTATAGATAAGTGGTGTGTGGCTGGAGAAAATAGGTCACTAGGAGTGGGCCTTTGGGGACTGTATTTTGCCATTGCCTAGCCCTCCTCTTCCTCTCTCTCTCTCTCCTTCCCAACTGCCATGAGTTCCTTCCACCAGGCCCTTCTACCATGATGTTCAGCCTTACCTCAGGTCCAGAGCAATGGAGTTGGTTGACCTTGAACTGAACCTCTGAAACCATAAGCCCAAAGTAAGCCTTTCCTCCTCTAAGTTGTTCTTGTCAGATATTTTGTTCACAGTGACAAAAAACTGACTAACACACCTACCTGCTTTAGAACCCCTCCATTTGCTCCCAACTACTGCTTCATTTCGGAGCACCTCTTTGTAGCAAATCCAAATGAATTTATCTCTGCCGACTATCTCCTCTTGGTTACCTCTCATTGTAGTTCAACCCACAATGATTGAGTCTTCACTCCTACACTGTGAATTTGACCTTGTCCAGGGATCTCCACCTTAACTGACCTATAAGAATCATTGAGGCTATCCATCTCCCCTTTTCCTTTGAAAATTCTTCAAATCTCATATTGATGATTCCTCCTCCTTCCAACATCTCAGGGCGTGGCTTCCAACCTTCTTGTCTATCTTCATTCTTCCCCTTAGATATTCTTATTCAGATCCATGGTTTTAAAGGCATCTATATACTGCAGAATCTCAAGCCCATATCTTGATCCTGGTTCACATTTCCAGCTGCGTACCTGACATCTATACTTGGAGGACATATCATCGTAAGCAGCCCTCTCTCCAGCTTTCCCCATTTCAATAATTGGTCCCAATATTCAGCCGATTTTTCAGACTCAAAGCATGGGAGACCTTTAGCTCTTCTTCACACCTGACATTCAATTCATCAGAAACTCCATTCGCTCCTCTTTCAAACCTTACCACCTGTCATCACTTGCACCTCAACCATCTAGACCAGGGAAACAACTTTTCACCTACATCACTGCAAAAACCTTGCACCTGGACTCCCTAATTTCTATTTTACTTCTCAGTGATCAGGACTCCAGAGAGCAATCAGAATGATCTTCCTAAAACATGACTGGATCATGGCTCACCCTTGACTTAGTGCTCCCCATAACACCTAGAATAAAACCCACACTCCTTACAGTGTTCTATAAAATCTAAAATATTTGGCTCTTGCCTATTTCTCCAGCTTCATCTCCTTTTACTTCCTACCTCACTCCTTCAGCTTAACAAAGTGCTCTGCTTACTTTTCCTACACCAGACCCAGCTCACTCTTGGGTTGTTTTGTCACTCTTTCCAGAACATCTATCTCCCTAGGCGATCATATGGCTCACACTCTCTCATCTTCCTGGTCTCTGCTCAAATGTCACCTCCCCAGAGACTTTCCCTGACTCATTATCTTAAATCCTCACCCCTTCCATCTTGCTCTATATCTCATTAACATATTGTTGTTTTCCTTTTAATTTTCCTAAATCATATTATATATTTATTTGCTTCATATTATTTTCTAGTCTACAAAAATATAAACTTCTTGACACCACAGAAAGTTTAGATTGTTAAATTCTATATGCCCAGCACCTAGAACTGGACCAGGCACTTAATATATGTTCAATAAATATTTTTCATTTGAATGAATATAACAAAAGACTAACTACAGGTGAAAGTGGGGAATTAGAAATTAAATCCCAGAGAAAAGTGAACTATCCAAGTTTCCTGAAAGGAACTGACCTTCTCTTAGGGTTTTCAGACCAAACTGAGCCTATTACTGAAATATCACCTGGATATTTCTAGCGAATGTTATTTCAACCTGTCTCTGAATGATGGCCAAGACTTAAGATTTTGAAAATCCTTTCAGAAAATAACAAGAAGTAGGAGCACTGGATGACCAGTACCAAAACAATTCAGTAGCAAAGGGCACATGGAAAGGGGATATATGTTTCAAATTCATCTTAGGATTCAATGAAGTGAAGAAATGGCACAGGAAAACCAACCACAGTTCACAGAGCAGAAACAAAAGCCTGATCAGCACAGACTGTCCCACGGGTAGCAAACAAAAAAGTCAAGTCTGTGTTTGTATTAATATTTTAAGCTATCTGGCTTACTTTTGGCATCCATTTCATGTGCTGGTCTGTGTTGTCCACATGGGGGTAAGCCAGGTGGTTACTGAGGTCAATATCTTA
The DNA here is from genome assembly GCA_004024805.1 of Geosciurus inauris. Lineage (NCBI taxonomy): Eukaryota > Metazoa > Chordata > Mammalia > Rodentia > Sciuridae > Geosciurus > Geosciurus inauris. The sequence goes on along the minus strand of PVHX01013632.1, from coordinate 14,899 downwards.
GTGGTGAGTGACTAGTGTATTGCTTAGCACAGATACAGAACCTTTCTATCATCTCAGAAATTCCATTACATAGCACTGTCTTAGATTAAATGTCAGTAAAGGTATAGGGTAAAAAGAACACAAAAATTATTTAAGAAATCAAAATATTATTTTGCTGCAGTGAGGGATAAAATAACTGCATATATTATTTGGAAGGATCTCAAAATGTACCAACTAGTTCCAGAAACTGAAATTAGTAAATGATAAAGAATATCCGGTAAGTTAAAAAAGGAAATATAAAAGATGACATCACAGAAGCCGGGGAAAGAAGACATCTCAAGACACAGACCACTTGAATAACTTCAGTGCTGCTAAGAAGCCAAATGGGATGAGTGAGAAGAATGCACTGCATAGAACAACTGGTAAAGGAGTTAGTGAGTCACAAAGAGAACTTTCTGCAGCGTTGTAGGGGCAGAAGCTGGGCTTTGATGGGTAGAAGTGTGACCCAGAAAGTAAAAATGGAAGAGGGAAAAACACAAACAACTCTTGCAAAAAAAAAAAAAAAAAAAAAAAGTTGCTTACAAAATACAGGCAACATGGTGAAAGCTGAAGGGTGATGTAGTGCAAGGTAGTTTTCCTCATGAGAGGATCTGAGTGTGTGACAAGTTAGAACACCAATGCATCTAGGCAGAGGGAAATAAATCTTGCATGTCAACATTTCTGCTGTAGAAATTAGAAAAAGCAGGGCATTTAAAACTATCATTTTTTAGAGGATTTGGAAAGCTATAGAACCAAAGAAAACCAAACGATCTAAAATTTCAGGGGAAAGCGAACAGATTTGACACAAGGCACCAAAGGTCAGCCACAGACACACAAGTAGCAGAATTCAGACAAGAGTATCAGTCAAGATTCAGACAAGAGGGTCAGTCTCCACTCAGGTCAAGGAACTGCAAGGAAATGGAAGCCCTAAAATAACAAATTGAAAACTTCATGTACCTCACACACGGCCTTTTCTCTTCAGCTGACATTTGCTAAATGCTACGGCCATATTAGAGGCTGGAGAACTAGGCAGAAACCTTCTAAGACAGTGACAAGACCCTCAAGCAGGAAAGACAAGCCTCAAGGACATGGCCAATGACCCCTCATGACATTTTATGGGAGCTGCCTGGAGCAGGAGGCTCTGGAGCCAGACCAGAAGCTCTGAAATTCAGACCTGTATCTCCTTGAGCCCCTGGGCTGAGATAAAGACCAGCAGGTCTGCCCATGAAAAGAGCAGAGCAGCTTATTCTGAGAAAGTGGCAGACCAAGGCAGACTGCAGTGCAGCTCCAATGTGCTGACGGGGCCTCGCTCTGTCTAGAGAGGAGAGGGGAAACCAGGCTGGTGGAAGATCACACTCTTGTCCCACACCCAGTGTTCTATATTGTAACTACATTTGTATGTGTTTTTCTTTCCTGCTGGCTTATGAATACCTTGATGTCTACCTTGTGTTTATACCTCTGGGAATGACATAGGATAATCCTCCAAAAAGCATTGACATGACATGAAATGAAACAATTTATACTTGATATATTTATACTCAAAATATCCAATCCAATATCAGGAAGAACATAATTTCCCTGACCTCTCATCTTACCTCAAAACCTAAAGATGCAGTGAGTATGTAACATTATTAATCACACTTTACTAATTAGCTTGCCTTTAAGTACATTGCACATCTTTTCCAGACCTTCCTGATAGAAATTATCTCATAATTTACACACACCTTCTCTTGATGTGCACCCTCCACACTTAGAAAAGAAATGGGAGAAAATATTTGCCACCTGCTCCTCAGATAGGGCACTAATATCCAGGATATGCAAAGAACTCAAAAAAATTAACACCAAAAAGCAAATAACCCAATCAATAAATGAGCATGGGAACTAAATAGACACTTCTCAAAAGAAGAAATACAAATTGTCAACAAATATGTGAAAAAAAAAGTTCAACATCTCTTAGCAATCAGTGAAATGCAAATTAAAACTCCACTGGGATTTCATCTCACTCCAGTCAGAATACAAATAACAATAAAAAAAACAATAAATATTGGCAAGGATGTGGGGGAAAAGGCACTCATATATTGTTGGTGGGATTGCAAATTTGTGCAACCACTCTGAAAAACAGTATGGAGATTCCTCAAAAAACTAGGAATGGACCATAATATGACCCGTCATCCCACTCTTTGGCATATATACAAAGGATTTAAAATCAGCATACCATAATAATGCAGTGATATCAATGTTCATAGCCGCACAATTCACAATAGCCAAGCTATGGAGCCAACCTAGGTGTCCTTCAGCAGATGAATGGGTAAAGAAGATGTGGTGTACACACTGGGCACTCGGCCATAAATAAAAATGGCTTTATGATATTTGCTGGTAAATGAATGGGTCTGGAGACTTAAATGGGAGGAACTGGTGACTATCATGCTAAGTGAAATAAACCAATCCCAAAAAGTCAAAGGTTGAATGTTCGCTCTGATATGCAGAAGCTAATCCAAAGCAAGGTTGAGGGGATAAAAAAGGAATAGAAAATCAGTGGAGAAGACAAAGGGGCATGAAGGGAAGAGAGGAGGAATGGAATAGGGAAAGACAGTGGAGTGAATCGGACCTAACTTTCTTATGTCCATATATGAATATTCCACAGTAAATCTCACCAACACGCATATCCACAAGACACTAATTTAATTTTTTAAAAAACTAAGTAAATAGCAGAAAGATCAGTGGAGTAGAGGGAAGTGAACAAGGAGAGGGAGGAGGGAATGGAAAGAGGAAAAACTGGGAGCTGAATTGTTTGTTCTGAATTATATTCCATGCTTTTATAATGAGGTCAAGATGAACCCTATTGTCTTGTATAACCACAACGAAACAATTTTTTAAAAAAAGAATATTCTGAGACAATACAACAAAAAATATATCTGGCCTGGTGCAATGGCTCCACCTGGTGGTGGCTCTAGAGAACTGTTTAACCGCCTTGAGACCCGCCACAATTCCTCTTGGAATCTTGGAATCCTGTTTGTTTTACTAAATCTTCTGCGTTGTTCTCCTAGGAGTTCATGATATAGCAAACTTGAGGAAGAGTCTGAACCTCTCTCCATGAGCAAAAAGTGAGAGAAATTTTATTCCCATGGGAAAAAACGGGAAGTCCCCCGTATTGTGACTTAGGTCTGGCTTAGTGGGGATTACGTTCCTGGCTGGGAAAGGGAAACTGCTCTGACACAAACGCGTGCATTTTCTTCATTGTTGATTCCTCTTTGTCCATCTTGATTTAATGTTGTTTTTGGTCATGGGTGAAACATCTTCCCACCAAGTATGGATCCTGATGTCCTGAAATGACTGGAAGATTGAGTGCGCAAGCCAGAAGTACAGGAGTTAGCTCTTCAAAGGGTAAAATTTGACCAGTGGAAATTAGATATAAAGGAACCAAACAGTAAGTTACTTCTTTTCTTCTTCAATGAACTGTCCAAGGCATGGTTTCTCTGGAAGAAGTCCTGCATGGCGTAACCATCCTGCTGTCTCACTAGCTTAGGAAGGCACAGAAGCAGCCCGGTAACACCCCATCACACTGCTGAGCATCTTCTTTCCTCATTTGCTTCCTTCCCAATCACTGGCTGGAGTGTACACAACCCAGACAAGCTGCTGGCATCTTAATCTTCACTCCAGCCTCTCTTTTCTAGAAGAACTGCTTAAAACAGCATATCTCTTCTCTTTTTGAAAAGTCCATGGTAGTCACCCCTCCACTTTTCCCTTAACATTTACTTGTTGAAGAAACGCTATCATAATTTTTTAAAATATCCTGCATTCTAAATTTGAATAATTATATCCCCAGGGTGTAATTCTCTCAACTAGTAGTTACAGCAGAAGTTAGATCTAACTGAAGTTTGTGCTTTTTCAGAAAGAATATATTTTAGACGGAGCTGCATATTTTAGTTGCATAAAATGCACCTATTGTCTGGTTGTCTCCAGATGGTAAGTTAAAATTGAATAGTGATTTCTGTTGTTGCCAGCTCAATCCATGTGTTACAAAATTTCTCTCAGGTTTTCGCCTAATGGTTTTAGAAGATATTGATGGACATTATCTGGATGTGTTGATTCATTAGGGATTATAAAATGGCAATATTATAATTTTCTCATTTCAATCTTATTGGTCATATTTCTTATAAGATAAGGAACATTTCCTTATTAACTATTGCTTATCCTGAAATATACCTCATGTAAGAAAATCGGAATGAGCTGGGAGTGGTGGTGCATGTCTGTAATCCTAGTGACTCTGAAGGCTGAGGCAGGAGGATTGCAAGATCAAGGCCAGCCTCAGCAGTTTAGCAAGGCACTAAGCAACTTAACAAGACCCTGTCTCAAAATAAAAAATAAAAAGGGCTGAGGATGCTGCTCAAGGTTTAAGCACTCCTGGGTTCAATCCCTAGTACCAAAAAAGAAGAAGGAGGATGAGGAGGAAAGAAGAAGAAAGAAAGATCAGGATAAATGTTTGTTTGTTTGTCACTTTCCTAAAACTTCCAGTTGTGTGGAATGAGTTATTTTTGGTAGTATCATCATAGATTTTCAAATGTTTGATATGTTTCAATCTATTGTCAGGAGGAACCAGCAGAAACAATTAAAATATAAAGCTACCAGAAAGGTCAGATAAAACTGGTATGCATATTTTCAGCCAAGTGAAAATATTTCAAGGAGGGGAAAGCAACCAACAAGGTCAAATACTACTAAGAGGTCAAACGAGGACCTGAAGTTGGGGACCACAGAGTCGAAGTGAAGTCACTGAACACTGTAGGGTGTTTTCTTCAGACATTTTCAATGGTGCAGATGCAGGCAATAGTTAGAGAGATGAACTTGAACAGAACTGTGATTTTACCACGTGCAACAATAAAGGGCAAGGATGCAGGGGTCTATATAAGAGTGTGGAAATAATAAACATGGAGTTTAAGTTGAACAAAAGAAGACATGCCATGAGGGGGTTGAAGGAGAGTGAAAAAGGGAAAGCTTAAAGAATAAAAGGCCTTCGTGGGATTAAAACTGTAGGAGTTTGGGTACTTGAGGAAAGAGCCAGAAAACAGGAAGTGGTCAGAGGGTGGGATGTTTGAAAGTAAGAGTATGTAGGGTTCAGGTTACTGTTAGAGCTTTGGGAATGGACGAGGGTAGGACTGAATGACCATGGGAGAAGGGTCAAGAGGCTGACCAGGGCCTGTTAGTTTCTTTTTGCTGCAATGGCCACATACTCAATGGGTAGAACAACACAGCTTTGCTGTCTTACAGTTCTAGAGCTCAGAAGGCTTAAGCTAAGATGTCAGAAGGGCTGCATTTCTATTGCTCCTGGAGACTCCAGAGGAGAAACCATTTTCTTGTATTTCTAGCTTCGACAGCCTGCACTCTCATCTCATGACCCTCCTCCATCTTTAAGGTCAACAGTGTCACATCTTCAAATCTCTCTCTGACTCTGCTTTCCTCTTGTAAGGACACTTGTGATTACATTGGGCCTGCTGGATAATCCAACTTGGTCTCTTATTCTCAAGATTTTTAATTTTAAAATACCTATGAAGTTTCTTTTGCTGCATAACATACTTATGGTTTCTGAGAATTAAAATATGGACATCTTTGAGAGCTGTTATTGTGCCCACCAAGGGTGTTACAGCTCATGACACACTTTTACAGATGAGACCTAAACACTGACACTGTGGAGAAAATTCTGTCTCCTGATCTCCTCCCAAAAGATGTTGCATGGGTCTAGAATTCTAGAGTCTTAGACTGAGGTTGAGTACAATTTGCCTGGAATGAATTGGAGTTCTTTTTTCAAACTTTCCAAATTAAATACAATTTCTTATTTATGTGGTCTCTGAAATTTCATTTCTGCCAATTTAATTAAAAGTATTTTTCAACTATTGACATAGAAAGAATTATTAAACCAATGAATATCTTTAAAAACAGAGTCCCACCAGGCATGGTAGTGCATTTCTGTAATCCCAGCGATTCAGGAGGCTAAGGCAGGAGGATGGCAAGATCCAGGTCTGCTTTAGCAACTTAGCAAGACCCTGTCTCAAAATAAAAAAATGAAAAGGACTAGGGATGTAGCTCAGTGGTTAAGCAACACTGGGTTCAATTTTTGGAAACAAAAAAATAAAATTTGAAAATAAAAAATAAGGTATACAAATGAGCAATCTGGTGCAAAATATAAAATGTTATAAGTACCAAAAATTCTATATATCATGGTTCCAGTGAAGCCCCAAATAACTGATATAAACAATAACTCTTCACTCCAAACTGAGATACTAGGTCACCTAGTAGCCATGTAATTATTATACAAACCAGGGCATACTGAAGGGAAAAGAGCCTATGGTAAATACTAATACTTATACAACAGCTATGATATATGGTCATATCACCTCTGAAGGACTTGCAAAGGAAATGTCTAAAACCTGTGTTAGAACCCCTAATACAACATTCACCAAAAGTTACAAACAGGCCACAAGAAGAAACTGCCTTGTGAAAAGGTTTTGGCAACACAGTGGTGTTTCTCACCCTCTGCCCATATAGTAAGGGAAGGGGTGCTTCCCCTTCAGCTCAATTCTTATGGGGAGTTCATAGCATCACTCTGAGAATTCAGGCTGTTTCCTGGAATCTATGAAGGCAAAGTTAGTGTAGAACCCAGTGGGGTTGGGGGTGGGGCACAGGGAATCTTGCACAAGAAGCTGGCTGGAGCAGGCTGTGGCAGTGGGCCGAGAACATCTCTGAAGCAAATGCATGCCCTAACAGCAAGTTTAAGGTTGCTTGAGTCCATATACACCTTGTACCAACCATTGAGGGGGACAAGCTAGAGTTGGGAGTTGCCCTCCCTGAAGGAGCCCTGGTCAGGTGTGTATAGATAGTTAATAGTATGGGCCCATCCTTGAGTGTGACTTAGGACAGGGGAGCTCATTAGTGAGGAATTTGGAAAAATTTTGAGGAAGCACCCTCAATGTTATTGTTCGGGGCCATCTGGCACACTAATGAGCTCTTGGTGCCTCAAAACTTTCAGCCTTTGATCCTGTGAGTTTTGGAACCTGGCCAGTTCCCACCTCACAGAGATTTTACAGCCTAAGGCCAGCTGCATAACGCTGGACTGCATGTTGGGAGGGGTGGCTGTGTCTTTTTAAGTCCTCCATAGGAGAGAGAGAAAAAGAAGAAGGAGAAGGATTTCAACTGGACCGAAGAAGAAGAAGGGACCTATCTGGATAGGAGAAAGAAGGTATCCAACTGGACCGGAGCAAGAGAGAAGAAATCCAACTCGACAGAAGAAGAAGGAGATCTATCTGGGAAGAAATTTCAACCGGGGAAGAAAGAATCTGATGTTTTGAGTAAGAAGAAGGAACCTGATGAGAAGAAGGAAACTGACTTGCGAGGTGGAAGGCAGATTCTCACCTGTGCTGTTTTACCCCATTCTTGGTGTTGCTGATTTTACCCAAGGCTGGGTGTTGAAGGTGATGATGATGCTTTAAGTGGACAAGAAGGATTCACACCTGCGATGCTTACCCTACCCTCGTTGTTGCTGATTTTGCTGATTTTGCTGATTTTACCCGAGGAGAGGTGTTGAAGGTGTTGATGCTGTTGTGAGTAAAGAAGAAGGATCTTGAATGGTGCTTTGAGGAGAAAGACTTGAAGGTGATGATGGTGCTTTGAGGAGGAAGGCTCTTACCTATGTGTTTGTTTATTTTACCCAAGGCTGGGTGCTGGAGGTAATGAGGATGCTTTGAGTGTACTTGCAAACCTATGTTGTGTTATCTGATGTTGATTGATAAGTGCTTATTGTGCTGGAGCCGCTCTCTCTCTTTCTTTCTGTTCTTCTATATTATTGATTCATTATATACAAGATTCAATATTGAAAAGTATAACTGTTGCTTGCTTTGTTATATTGTCTCATATTAAAGCTTATAAAATCCATCCTGCTGTGAGGCTGGTGATTCACCCCACGAATCTGCCTAGATAAATTAGTCTGAGCTCAGCAATTCTTGGTCATAGATCCAGACCAAGACAAGGTGTTCCCAGGAGGAACTCTCAAAGGAGCCTATAACAGCAGCCACACAGTTTACTAAGTAGGGAGCAAGTACTTTGTGCCAGGTGCTGTCCTGAACCCTTTACATTTACTCACCTAATCCCTCAACCTGAGGATGGGAAGCTTTCAGTATATATTTATTTATTTCTGCCAGGGATTAAACCCAGGGGTACTTAACCACTGAGCCACATCCCAAGCCCTTTTTTAAAAAATGTTTTATTTTTGAGACAAGGCCTCAGTAAGTTGCTTAGGGCCTCCCTAAGTTATTGATGCTGGATTTGGACTCATGATCATCATGCCTCAGCCTCTGGACCAACTGGGATTACAGGCATGGGCCACTGTACCTGGAACAATCCATAGTTACTTTAAGGTGAATTTACACTGCATTAAAAATTAGCTTCCATGTAATCCCAAAGATAATATCAAAACTGTTTTTCCCCTATGCTCTGGAAGAATTGAAATAGCATTGGGATTATGTTTTTCCCACATTTTTATATGAAAATGTTCAGACATACAAAAAAGTTGAAAATGGTACAGTGAACCACCTATACACCTATCCACTGGGATTCTACAACTGTTTCTATACTTGATTTATCATATCTACTCATCTATGCATCTCTATCCAGTCATCAATACACTTTTATTTTATGAAGCATTACAAAGTAAATTAATCAGTACCCTTCACCCCTTAACACTTCAAAAGAGGAGTCAAGAAGCCAAGTCTCCAAAGTTGACAAATGAGGGAATTCATACAAGGTTCCTTTTGTTTTTCCTCCTGAAAAGGGTAGCAGATAGAACAGACAGGGAATAACTTGGGGTGTGGAAGGCTGGGTGGGCGAGAAGGAGGGACAAGAGAGCTATAGAGGTTCTAAGAAAGAGAATAACTTTTTGTTTAGCCAGTATTACCCTCATACCAAAACCAGAAAAAGACACGTCAAGAAAATTCAGACCAATATCCCTGATGAACACAGACACAAAAATCCTTAATAAGCTATTGGCAAAATATATTCAAAAACATATTAAGAAGATAATGCACCACGATCAAGTGGATTTCATCCCAGGGATGCATGGTCAGTTCAACATACACAAATGAATAAATGTAATTCACCACCACATAAATAGAGTTAAGGACAAGAATCTCATGATTATCTCAATAGATGCAGAAAAAGCATTTGACAAAACCCAGCACCAATTCATGTTTAAAACACTAGGAATAGAAGCTAGGAATAGAAGGAACTTACCTCAACACTATAAAGGGTATATATGACAAACCCAAGGCCAACATCGTATGGAAGAGAAAAACTGAAAGCATTCCCTCTAAAATCAGGAACTAAACAATAATGTTCTCTCTCATCACTCTTATTCAACCTAGTTGTGGAAATGCCAGCCAGAGCAATCAAGCAAAAGAAGGAAACTAAAGGAATATAAATAGGAAAAGAAGAAGTCAAATTATCTGGTTGCTGATGACCTAATCCTACATTTAGAAGATTCAAAAAACTCCACTAGAAGATTTCTAGAGCTGATAACAAATTCAGGATACAAGATCAACATTCATAAATCAATCACTTTCCTATACTTCAATAATGAATCTGCTGAGAAAGAAATCAGGAAAACTATCCCATTCACACTAACCTCAAAAAATAATAAAGTACTTAGAAATAAAGAAATTGAAGAAGACCTTAGAAGATGAAAGACCTCCCATGTTCATAAATAGGCAGAATTAATATTATCAAAATGACCATCCTACCAACAGCATTACACAGACTCAATAAATTCCCGTCAAAATACCAATGACATTCTTCACAGATTTAGAAAGAAACAGGGCTTTTTCCATGTTTGAAATGGTTATGTTTGAAAACATGGCGGGGGAGGATTCCACAAAAACAGAAGAGAGATCGGTAAAGTAGAGGAAGAGATCGAAAGGAGGGGGATAAGGATGAGATACAGGAGAAACAGTAGAATGAATATGACCCAACCTTCCTATGTACATTTATAAATATACCACAGTGAATTTCACCTTTATGTATATTCATAATGCACTTATTTTTTAAAAGCTATAAATAAATAGAAGATTGGTAGAGAAAAAGGAATGGGGAGGAAATAGAGAGGGAGAGGGGAAGTACTAGGGACTAAATTGGAGCAAATTTTATTCCTACTTGTATAATTATGTCAGAATGAACCCCAATATTATGCATAACTAAAATGAATTAATTTCTTTAAAAACTATATTTTCAGAAGTGCTTGATAGCATTTTAAGTTTTGTGGGGAGTGAGAAAGAATGTTGTCTTTCAGTAATTATTTATAGACCACTTGTTACCTGCCAGATTCCATGCTAGATGCTGGGAATTCCAAGACATAAAAGTCTCTTCAGGAAGTGTCTCAGCTATTTATTCTCCCATCAAAACAACACATTAATCACAGAATAATTCAATGGGATACAGGATGTGCAGGCATCTGCACGTTGAACACGTTTCCCTCATTTCTGGAGTAAACAGGCCAAGCACTGTGACACCACAAGTTGAACTCAGTCCCAGCCCTGCTCAGACCTTTCACTGTCTCCACTTCTGGGATTTCCTTCTCCTATCCTGTCTCATTTCTCCAACAAGATTGTCAGTGGTCCCAGAACTCTATTTGAACTCCAAATCACCAGTGCAATAAAATAGCTTGTTATTGCCCTGTGAGTCACAGAATACTTCTGAGTAATTACTGGGCCATCTTCAAAAGGCAGGGGATCAAATCTTTATGAATTATAATATACTTATTTGCAATATAATAATTTTAACAAATTCAACTATAATTGCTGTATTGTAAACAAATCTTAACCATAGTTTGAGTACTATGAGGTGATAAGTCTTTTACAAATTTTCACACCAAATCATTCAAGCACTGAATCTATACTCTGTAGTGCCACCAATTCCTAGTTGTCTTATGTGTTTTCACTCCTGAACTTCAAATAAACTCCTTGGGGGCAAGATTTTTATTTTCTTCTTACTGTTTACATTATATACAAGCCACTGTCTTATTTAATTTTCACTGGCCTATATACACTTCTGAAGCTTTTATTTTTAGAATGAAAATCCAATTCCAGATAAACCAACTAAGAACCCAAGAGCCAGACTTCTTCACAAATTGACTAGTTCTTAGATCTTTATCTGGGCCTGCTCTCATTCAGGATTAATGGCCAATTATCAGATTCCTCCTTGCTTCCATGATTCTACTACAACCTATTATATGTATTCACTTATTTTGAAACTTCATAGATCTTTGTGTTCAACTAAAGCAAAGTAGAATAATACATGGAATCAGTTATAAACCAAAGCAAGATGGTTCTGTAGAACCAAATCAATACTAAAATCAAAGCTCAGGTGGAAGGTTAGCAGTCTTCAGTCTGCTGGACCAAAGATATCAATGTCTACAGGAATCCCACCTGAAATTTCAGGCTGAAAACTGGCAAAAGAAGTACAGAAAGAAATGGGTCCCACCATGGCTACTGAAAGTGAGGTAAAAAAACAACCACCACAACATAAATATATATATATACCTGAAGTTAAAAGAAAATAAAGTTATATGTAACTGTAAGGGGAACAGGAAATGGACTTGGTTGTGGTTATGGTAGAATGGTAATAAAGAAAATGAAATGTAGGGACATCAGAGTTTTACGGAGAAGGTGACAAAAAAAAAAGTACTAATAATATCCACTTTCCATTAGGGAAAAACAGAATAAGGAGGAAGTTGTGAGGTGAGACCACCCTAAGTTCTTCACTCTCACTCTCTCCTTCTAGATCCTGTGTCTTCCCCTGTAGCTTTTAGGTGGATGAGGCATCTCTACTGCCCAGAATGAGCAACTAAAGACACAATGTACCCCTTGCTGATTAGACCAAAGAATTACACAACCTCATCTGGGGTCCTAGCAAGCTCTTCCCAAGAATTCTCTTTTCTCCAAAGCAAATGGAGCCCACTGAGTCACTGCTCTATATAAGAAATGAGTTTATACATTTGTTACTATCATAAGGTCTTTAAAATGTGGTAATGTGCCACCCAGGAGGCACAGAAGAAACTTCCACAAAAAAAGAATCTCTGGAAATGGGAACCCTGTTAGCCAGATCCAATGTTGTTTATAAGAAACAAGATATGAAAATGATATTGAGCCAATTTTCACCAAAGAAGGGCTGAAACAGTAATCAGGATCTTTAAGCTACAGTCAGGATCTCAGGACTGCCAAGCTGGGTTTGCTCTAAATTTGAAGCTGAGTCAGGAAAGGTCTCAGAGTCCAGACTTAGAAATCCCAGGAGTGGTTGTAGAAAGGGAGAAGAGGAAAGCACAGTGGTAGTCAGTGTCCAGCTCTACTGGTGATCAGTAGACATCAGCTTTGCTGAAGTACCAGGCACTTTGCCAGATGCTGGCAATGTGAAGGTGAAGAAGGCTATCACTGCCCTTTAGTCTGGTCAGGGAGGCAGGTGTGGAGACAAACTATGACAATATAAATGTTACCTGACATATGATGTGCCTACTCCAGGACAGTGAGTAGCAAATATGGCCACCAGGAACCCATTCCCCTTTCCTCAGTATTTCAATTCTTTTTAGAGAGACAATTAACCAGAGAAATATTATATAGGCTGAAACAGATACAAGTATAAATATCAGTTTATGTAAAATAAAGACATTTCATATCAATAAGCAAAAATAATATTGGGATTTTTAATTTTCATATAGAGATAAAATCATGAGCATCTCTATTTCATTTCTAATAGAAATATAAACCATAGTAAGGACCAAAATATGAAAATTTAAATTTCACTATAAGAAAATTTAGAATATCTATGACATTGCAATCAGACAAAATTTCTTAAACAAAATATAGAAATCAGATATCATGAAGTAGATGTCAATGAAAAAATTAATACATTTAACATTATTGAATTGCCTACATCTGTTGATGAAATAGAAGAGATAAGTTAAAATGGGCATCACTCTTGGAGAAAGCATAAGTAACAAAAGACAAATATACATAACAAAGACAAGGATACATAACAAAGAATACATATATTTGTAAATCCTAAAGATTCTAAATTTAAGGAAAAAGATTTCAATTTTGTTGAGTTTAATTTATTAAACATTACTAGGTTATATTTATAACAAACATTTTAAGTCAAAAAATAAGAAATGAAAACAATAACCTTGTCACCAGCCTTACTACTCTGGGCCACCAGCCAAATCTCTTGCAACTCAGCATTTCCCGTGAGGGCACTACAGTGGGTGGCTCTGAGTGGGCACAAGATCAAGTGGGCAAATCCTGAAGCAGGAAGAGAGAGAAAGGAAAGCCAGAGGCACAGGTCAACTTCTCAGGTCTTACTCAGCTGAGTTTTAGCCCAAAGCCAACCCAATCCCCTTCCCTTCCCCATCAGGTCCTTCTAGTTCCTTCTTTCTCTTTCCCCTCTCCTTAGCACCTCTTTGACAGCCATAGCCTCTGAAATTCCCAGGTACACTTCTGATACTCACCAGTCCAGCTAGGGGTGTATCCAGATTTTGTGAAGGAGGAAGCTCATGTAATTGGGGGAGGGCTAGCGAAATCTATTTAAGGAAGACTGAGAAACATCAAGTATGCAAGTTACAAGAACCCATGATTGGGGGCTTCTCAGAAGAACTGAGGGTTCATTAGCTTTATTAGACTAGTTAATTTTATAGTGAACCTTCCTCCCACTTCATTCTCTAAAGGTTAAACTGTCTGAATGTTCATTTCCCATGCATGGTTAGAGCCCTGGTCTTTCTAAAGGGTAGGGGCGAGTTCGCAGTGGTGTTGGGGAGGGCTTGGACGACACCCTTGTAGTGGGGGTTGCAGAAAATGCCAAGCTGATCCGAGAAACACGCTTACATTGGGGGAATGAAGTAAATGATGGAGAAGACGAAGGCAACTATTTTAAGATCCCTCAAAACTTCGTTTCAGTTGGAAACTGCCATCAGGCGGAGCGACAAGGACCCCACCTAGTAAAGCCTCATTCCCTGCGGGCTTCACCCACTGCGTATTGCCTCTGGCCTCACAGTGCTTTGACGCTCGCTGCCCACTAGGTGTCACCAGAAGGTCGCAAAGCCCGGGCTGCTTTGGGGGAAAAGCGCAAACCACCCCTACAGGAGTCCTTTCTCTTTTCCTTTAGCTACTGAAGGGCGCTGCTGAAGCCTCCTTGGGCCCCTGTGGGAAGAAAGCCCGGTGGGACCAGGCATCAGAGTGGTCGACGAGTAAACGGAGGCAAGAGAAACCGGAGCTTAAAGAGCTGCGCTTAGGAAGAAGGCAGGTGCAGGGGCAAAGCCCGCGCTGCTGCCCAGACTTACACCTGAGAACCTCGGGCCGCGAGGCAGTGAGCACGGGCGCCCATCCTGAGCAAAGTCCATTCACCTGCTGGAGCCACTGTATTCGAAAGGCGGGTGTCAGCTTCTCTTAGATCGTACACGTGTCGGTGTGATCGGGCTCCCCGCTCATCTCAGGCTTTCTGCTCCGTTTCTAGGGCCGCCCACCTGCGGAGCCAACACCTGTGCAGCCAGCCACGTCTCCAGGCTCAGCCTCTCCCGCCCTGTCACAGTAAGCGGGCGGGAGGGAGCGAAGTACTCCACCGGGGTCCCAGACGCCAATCATAGTCTCTCCGCTGAACCCACCAAGAACTCATGGAATCTGTGGAAGCGATTGGATTTTCACCCTTCCCAAGGCAGCGGAGAGAAGGTGTCACCTGAAAAACAAGGTGACAGTACCGTCACCACTGCACCACTGCGGACAAGAGGCAGATGACAGGGTCCTGGTGCTGCTTAGCTCCAGCTTAAGCAGGCATGTGGCAGATCGCGAGCTCGGGGAGGTAG
>PVHX01013631.1:0-53928 GCA_004024805.1 Geosciurus inauris | reverse complement strand
CACACACACACACACACACACAAAGACTTTGAGGTAACACATGTTTGACTAGATTGATTTAGGCATTCCAGAATATATGCATGTATCAAAACATCATGTTGTACATGACAAAAACAATTTATCAATTGAAAAAATTAGTTAAAGAAGAAAATGCTATTCTAGCTAAAAATTCTTGTACTAGTCTTTCAGAACATTACCAAGTTCACCTATCTGTTAAATGGGCTACTTGTTTCCTCCCTCAACGACCTTACAGGGATCTGGAGAAGGTCCAGTCACAATGGCAGCATTTATGAAAGCAATGTAAGTTGTAAACCAGGTAATAATGTAAGATAACTTATATTATCAGGTAGTTTGACTATATCATTTGAAATAATGGCTTTAAACCATTTGAAATAGAGGTTTAAAGGAAATGGAAAAGCACCCATCTCCTATTTAAATGTTCTATATAAAGAATCATGTAATTCTCTTTTTAAAGTTATAATTATACTTCCTTTATTGTAGTTGTTGTGTTTCTGAGTTGTTTATAAATCAAATTCTATTTTAAGCACATTATGGGAACTAGCTATTTAAAGTAGCTCCCTGTTGGACATTTTATGAAGTAAAGAATGCTTTTAAATGCAAATAGATAATCCCTAACTAATCATTTTTTTAAGCTGGGCTTTTGTATCTGATGTCTGCTGGAAGTGGGACGCAGCTGTACAGCTGTCAGAAACATCTGGTGGTTTCCACGTGGAAGCTCATGTCTTCCTTGGGTCACATTTACAACAGCTATAACACTGCCCTCATGGGAAGGAGGTTACAGCAGTCTCTTACAGTTGCCCAAATGCTGAGAAGCAAACACAGGTATTGCCTCTTAGACTTCAACCATGACTGGGCTCACCCATTTCCTACAACAAAGCCTTAACCCAAGCACAGGACTCCCCACAAGAAATACCCTTAACGAGTTAAATCTCATACCCTTGATGCTCAGGGCTGATTTATTTGCTCCTAAAAATCATACTTCCTTCCCAAATAATCCAAATGTTTCATATAAGAAGTTCTTACAAGATTTTCTGTTTCTTGCCTTTAATTAGGTTGATAACATTTCAGGCTTTAAAAACAAAATGTTTTCATATAAACTGGTTTCTCAAAACCTCAGAAAACGATGAGTTTCTTCTCAATGAGTTTCCTTTCAAAAGAACATTTTTGAGGTTCAGGATCAAGATTCAAGTCGTTTCCCATTTCAGTCAAATCTGTTTCAGAATTCAGTTTTGCTAAGGTCCAATCTCCACTTTGCTGATTGGCTCCAGTGTGCATGTCAGCCAGGAGAGGGGTTGGAAGGGCAAAGGAGTGCTGATTGAAGTGCTTTAACCACGGAATTTCTACAAGCATAACCTTCCACTTACCATATTAGACCTGCCCAGAGAGACTCGTCTGACAGGTGTTAAATATTTCTGCCTGAGAACTTACAAGGAATTTGGTGACTCCTTTCATCACTAATCCAAACATATTTTATGATTAATCTGGCAGAACACATTTTAAAGCATTGGTAAGGAAAAGAAAGACCTCCTAAACTACAGACCAACAGATGGAGAGCTACAGAGATTGAGGGAAGAGCAATATTATGATGCAGTAATCAAGAGCATGGATCCTGGAGCCAGACCAGGTTCCACTGGCGATGCTGACACTTAGTAGCTGTGTGACTTTAAACAAATGAATTAGCATGTGGTTCAGTTTCCTGATCCATAAATTAGCAGTGACAGTAGTACTTGCCTATAATAGGGTTATTGTAAAGATAAAGTTCTTAGAACAGTGCCTAAATATTTTGTAATATTTTCAAAATAAAAATAATATGAAATGGAATTGAAAGTCTGGAACTGTCCAGAACCTTAGAAATGAGAAAGTCCAGAGCAAAAAGGTTACAAGAACCAGACTGTATGGTCCATCAATGATACATGCATATCAGCTCAAAAACCTCCCTCCATTTGATGACTAACCTACTGGATGATGCTGGGATACTCATTGAAATGGTATTGCCAAATCGGAATGATAATAACTCTAAGCTTCTTTGTATTAGAGTTGTGAGAAATAATGAACATCTAAAAAAATCAAAACACTTTTTAACTGTTTTCCAAGTGGAAAAGCACTGAACAGAGTTTCAGAGCACATTCTCATTTCCCAAAAGTACATTTTTAATCACACTTTCTGAGACTGCTGTCTATAGAGAAATGTGGACTATAGCCAGAGGGCTTGTCAAAATGGGAGGTTGTTTTTTTTTTTAATAACAGAGAAAATGAAATACTGTGAAAATCACATTTGTCTTTAGAAATGTGTTTATACTAGCTTATTAAATAGTGCTCTAAACAGGAAGCGAAAGCTCAAGCACTGGATTACTACTCACCTCCTGCGTGACCTTGGGAAAGTTACAGAATCTTTCTAGACTTCGTGCTCCTCACAGAGGGCACAGAGAGAAATCTGCTACTTTGAGATGCTTAATGTGTTGTGATGATTGATTCAAGGCAGACTAGTAATAATGAAGCACTTCACGTTGCGTAATACTAGACTCATATCCTTTAGCACACAAATTGTCCCCATGGATATACATCAGGATGGAAATGTCAGTTCTTAACCTTACTGTTAGGAATCTGGTAAGTCCTAGATTAGCAAAAGACCATAATGAAGATTTATGAAGGTTTACCTGCTCTTCTATGATGTCACATCAAGAGAAGGTTCAGATCTCTTTCTGAGAGTCTATGAGATTCTTAGAGCCTAAGAGATTTTACCTGTACCAATACAGAAACCATGACTCAGGGAAAAGGTTACATAACAGATCAAAAATAAAGCTTGCTCTAGGTTTAAAAGGTTACCTACATTTCATGATTTTTTTAAACCATTAGAGACAGACTTAGCTCTGCTGTAGTTTCAACAGACCCTAAGCAGAGATAGCAAGAAAAACAAATATTTGCTATAACAGACATCCATGAACTCCACATGTAAGATTCCACATGCCTTGTTAATAGAGGAAAAATTATTTTCCCAAGATCGATTTATACAATATATTTTAAAATTAAATATATACTAAATAGGTCAATCCATCAAAGAACATTCAGGACCATAGCTCCCACTTGTACAAATACTGAAGACCAGTCAAGTTGAAGGGTTTGTGAGACCAGACAATGACAATAGCCACTGCCTATTTAGCTGAAGTCCACACCACGCCCCAAGGTTTCAACATGTTGTAAGAGACAGAGAAGAGATAAGAACATAAGGAGTGAGATTGCCTTTGGTTTATGATAAGAGAGATGTTTGGAAAGGACATTTGTAAACTTAGATGGAGACAGACTTTAACACTGGATAGAGGGGTCTGCTTTCCTTTTGAAGGGGTAGTCATTCAACACCTTCAACACCTTTTTAAGGCTAGTCAAGGAAAGTTTTCAATTTAGCTAGCACTTTAGCCTTTTTCTTCCTTTCTGAAAGTGCCCTACCCCTCCAGTAAAGTCTAATCATAACCTTCCTTCATAAGTTTTGCAGGCTAGTTTAGAGGAAAGGAAAAGTGCAATGTGACAAAAAGGAAAAGGAATAACATGCAACCCCATGCTTCTCACATCCAGGGGAAAGGAAGTGTCAGCCTGTTTGAGGGGACTTAGGTTCTTGTTTCTAGCAGCCCCACAAGGCACATCAGCATAAGGACTGACAAAACCAGAAGAATGTCACAAAGAAGATCAAGATTTCAGCAGTTACCTACATTTCCAGATCTTTTTTTAATTTTATTTTTATTATATATATCCTTAAAAATTCAGGATACAGGGCCTGAATTCATAGGTCATAAAAGGTGGCTTCCTGCAGGAACAGAGAGAGATCTTCAGCTGACTTGCAGACAAAGTGCTTTGGGCCCACAGATGGCCTGGGTTTTTTATTTAGAAAGTTTTCATAATAATCCAGGAAAAATTATGTAAGGACTTTGGTAAAAGGGATCAGAAAGAAGGAGAAGGAATCATGGACCTAGCAGGAAAAAGCCTGAGGAAGGAATACTGCAGGCAAAGAGCCTTGCTACTCAAAGTCTGGTCCCTTAATCAGCAGCATCAGCAGAATTTTAGACCCTAACCCAAACTACTAAGCATAAACTGCACTGTAACTAGATCTCCATATGTTTCATAGGCATTTTAGGTTCAAAACATATCAGTGTAAAGGACAGCCCTGGGTGAGCAAGACTCTATATCATATCTGGTATCATAGCTTCAAGGAAACGATGGATTTGCAACAGAGGTAGAAGATGGTAGAAATACTCCCTCCTCAAGGTCCAGCCCTTTATAGGAATGGCTAAAGTTGTTAAGATATTGGAACACCAGGTATAGTTCCTTCAAGGAACAGAAGTGCTTAGATGTTAAACCAAGGCAGAAACCTGGTGCTAGAAACCAAGTCAACTTGTAAAGGTAGGTAAAGTAGGTGAGCAACATAACTCTGAGATTACATCTGAAACCAAAGCTCATCTCTGTCAAGTGAATATCTCAATCTCCAGGAAGTAGGACTACTAAAAAAACCTCACCTGCCACAGAGATGAGGTTCACGGTGTATCCCGAGTCCTGTTCAGTCTCATAAACTAGGGCAAGTAGTGATTTCAGTTATTTGGGACTGAGGAATGACGTTTGATGACATGGCTTGTGCAAATTTGATTAAAACTAGTTAAACTGAGTTAGCTGAAAAAGAAATACACATTTTATGCAAACTGTGGTTTTATAAAAATACTATGAGTTTGAATTTGCAGAATTAAAGTGTGTCTATTCCTAATACTTAAGAACCTTGTTATGAAATATTCTACTTGGAATTAATTGGGTTCCAGGCAAAGTGAACTTGCCTTCAATAAACTTGGAAGTTTTATGGCATCACAAAAAGATTTCTCCAAGTCCAACTAGATTGTTGGGAGAAATGAAAACACATTAGCATGGAAACTTAAATTCCAGGCCTTAAATTAAGGCCTAATTATCAGGAATTGACAAGAACTTCAGCTTCTTAGAGAACATCCCTGCAAGTGCACAGGTTATACTTTACAACAGTATTCACAAACTCTGTGCTCACCAGGCATTCCCACCTGCCCACTAGGTTTCAGCTTGGAATCTAGTGTGCATCTTAGGTGTCTGCCATGCCCCACCAGACATCAACGTGTCCTCTGTGTTCTGCACTGCTCCTTCAGTGTCCAGAGTGCTGTCTCCTGGGGTCCATGAATGAGAAAAGCTACAGGATACCCATGACAGGATGATCTTCTTTTAGTCCTGACTGGGCCAAAACTAAAATGCATTGAAGCACAATTAGAGAAAAAGAGGTTACAGACTTAGCTCCATGCAACCTTGAGGAATATAGGACTTCTTTTCTATATTTTTCTCTCTCTTATCTTGCATATACATGAATAAAATCTCTCTCTCCTCATAGACTCTCATTTCTAGTCAAATCATTTATGTAAATATATATTGGCAGATGTGTATTTGCATGGATGGGGCGGGTGTAATCTTTTGGTCCTCTGAAATAAATTTTCACTTAGACCCAGCAAGGCCCAGTTCGTTATTACTGTACAGAAGGCCAAAATATTGGCATCCATTGTCTAGAAACAAAAGACTGATTTTCTCTTCCAAACAGGTTATTTAAGGAACATCTTTCTCAAAAGGAGACCAAATATGTGTTAGATTTCAGGTCATAATACAAGTCTTTATTTTTAGTTTACACAAAAGTAAGAAAAATAACTTTTAAGGCATTTTAAAACATTTTTATAGTTTATCAAAGAGGATTCTCCAACTAATCTCACCAACTAAAGGCTTTCAATTTTTAAATATTTTACTTACATTGGTCCCTAAAATGGTATATGACTTATTGCACATGAATATCTGTCAAAGTTCCTGAGGGAAAAACTGCAGACATTCTGCTCATGCATAGTTCATTAGTATGTTGTCAGCCATTAAGAAAAAAATTCTTACCACATGCAATTTAAGTGACAATGTAGAACTGCAGCCTTCTGTAATGAATATATGCTAAATGTGCTTATCTTTACTCTTTTGTTTTTATCCAAGGTCTACATTCTTAATAATGGAAAGTAATGAATACCTTCAGGTCAAAAGAAAGGTAAATTGATGGGAGAGTTTGGAAATTCAGTGGTAAAATTGGAATTTCTGGATTTTCTCCAATGAAGAAGGCGGTGTTTTCTGACAAGAACAAATTGGGAGCATCATTTACTGAAAGTCTGATTTTCTTTTACATCAGGTGGGCTACAGGCTGAGAGATAATTAACGTATTTTAGAATTAAGAGTTTGTTTGGTTTGTTTTCCCTTCAGAGTGCTGATGCTTTCCTTGGTCTAAAAACAATGGGGAAAAAATGTCTCAAATTCTGCAGCAGAGAACGATTCTTTGCAGAGAAAACAGATTCTATGGATCACACATCTTTCAACATACCTGGAGGTGTTGAGGGGTTTAAGGAAGTAGTGGAAGTGGGAAGGGAAAGGGCAGTAAAGAGAAGAAAAATGTTGAAAATAAATTCTGCAAGCATTTGAAAGAAAACAAGCCTATCTGAAGCATGCAAAAAATAAAAAACATAAACATTTCAATTGCAAGAATATATACTTTAGAATGTTCTTCAGAAGTTTATAGACAATACTGACTTGGTATACAAAGTATACCAAGTAAGTACAAAAATAGTAATCATCCAAAGAATGAACAAAGGTGAAAATTCACCAGATGGGTAGATCATTTGCCCTCTGAAAGCTACAAGATATAGTTCTTTTTAAAAAAAAAAATGCATAGCTACTTTTTAAAAATTTTTTTAGTTGTAGATGGACACAATATCTTCATTTTATTTTTATGTGGTGCTGAGGATCAACTCCAGTGCCTCTCGCATGCGAGGCAAGAGCTCCACCACTGAGCCACAATCCCAGCCCCCAAGATATAGTTCTTGCAAGAATAAGTTAATAGCTGCTCTCTTTCCCTTCTGCTATTTTAACATTAAATAAAATAAGTAAAATTTTGAGTTTGATGTCCAAAACTTTGAATTCAGTTGTAGTAAACAATTAGCTTGTCAATATTTGCATACTACAAATAATTATGGAGTCTTTGTGGCAAAGGTATTAAATCTCTCAAAATGCATCGTCCTTCTTCCTCCTGGAGGTCTCATAGATTCAGAACCACATTTATAAATCAGTCAGACATAAAAATCAGTACAATTACCATTGGGCTATGAAAGAGTCAAAAAGTAGGTCTCCTGTAAATATGAAATATACCTGAAAAAAATAAGTAGAATAAGCCATATTCCCAGCCTAGGCAGTTTGGTTTTGTTTTTTATGGAACTCTTAGCTGAAAGGATATTAGTTTTTGAGTATCAGACAGAGTTTTCTCTTACATCATTGAAATAAGATAGCTAGACCTAGAGGTAGAAATAAGAGCATCCATTCAAAATCTCACTGCACTTAACTATGTAATGCAAGAGTTCGTTATGATTCCAAGTATTTAAAACACTAGAGAGTAGATTTAAGCAATTTAGAAAGAGAAAAAAAAATCTTTGTTTCTCCTTTTTCCTCATCAGGAAAAGAAATTCTGCATTCACCACTGTGAACCTATTACCATAAATAATAGAGTTATCACCAATCTGTTCACAGATTCAGCAAATAAAAATTTGCAAGCTTGATGTTCATGTTTGTTGCAAACATATTCCTCTAAATAAAGTAGACATTTAATAATCAAGCCTGTCTTTCCAGCGCAGTATTGAATTTTGTTGATGTAGATGATAGCTCATCTGGAAAAAAAACTTTGATTCTTATATAACTTTTCAATTATAGAAACAAAGACTCCTGTTGGCTCTTTGGCCTGAACCAAAAAAAAAAAAAATTAGTTTACAGTGTGACTCATTGGGCTATACATTACAACAGAAGGTTAAATTTAATATAAACCAATGGCATTAAGGCCCTCCACTGCAGTCCCACTCCTTTGTCCTCCTCTTTGAAACCAACCAAGACCTGATCTGTTATACCTATTATGGGTATTCCATATCCTCCCCTTAACTTCAGGAGTTATTTATTCCATCCCCCCACAGCTTCTCTTCCTGCAACAAAGATTTCTTATTGGTTTCTTCTGGGGGTCTCCTCCAGGATACTAAAAATTCTACTGCCCTTTATAAAGCTTTCTTCAGTCTTTCTAATGATTCTGGCTATTTTTATAGCTATAAATGAAAATGTGCTTTGACCATCTCTTGACTTGTCTCTTTGATGGATCTATTATCTACCTTGATACTGTAGGTGTTAAACCTCTCTAATACTCTGTCTTTGAGTTCAGCACTCTATGTGTGGTGACTCCTTAGCAAATGGTGTATGTGCCCTATTGAAAGATTGCAAGTTCATAGAGGGGAAGCAGAAAACAATGTCATTGTTTCCTCCTCTTCCCATGTCTAGGGGGCTAATTCTTCCTTGTGCCTAAAAGTAAATTGAGGAGAGGTGTCATGACTTTTCTGGCCAGCCTCTGAGAACCTTATCAGTCAGAGCACCTCCTATGAATGAAATGACCTTGTGGTTCAACTGTCTGGAAATATTCAGTTCTGTCTGCCTCTTGCCCAAAATCATATTGTTCCCAATCACTCTTCACTTCTTTCTCTGTACTAGATGTTTGTAATTTCTTTCTAATTCCAATTTAAATCTATGCCCTGTCCAGAATGAGTTTCTATGGAGTCTCCTAGTTCACAGGAAAAGCAATGGATCTTTTCTAGGCCACACTGTCTTTGCTGGCCCAGGCTCTTTTTAAAGATGCAGCTATATTCCTAGCACTCAGACACAGTGTTTGGAATACAGTGGTGCCCAATAAATGTCTGCATTATTAAAGGAATCCACAGCTTCCACAAAACTGGCAACCTTCCAGGTTTTTTTTTTTTTTTTTCTGAATCCTGCTCCATATTTATGAGGAGACAATGTTCTCTGTTCACCATTCCAGTCCATTTTCATCTAGATACTCAGGAAGCCCACACTGTCCAATCTATTGCATCTGCAAAGGGACAGAGGCCTGGGGCAGAAGAAATGCATTCACTTCCAGATGTGACCGCAAACTCACTTCACATGACCCACCACTTTCTTTCTACCTTTGCTCCTGTCCACTCTATTGAAAGTAGAAAGCATTGTTATACTAGGCCCAAAATTCACTTTTAGATGAGAACTTCCAAAGAGAGTTACCCAACCACATGAAATTTACTGTGAGATATAAAACTTTATTATGTTAAGATGTAGAGATTTTAAGATTGTTCTGACAGCTAGCACTCATTATGGTGGATGGTGCTTCACTCAATGGCTAGGATTCCAAGTATATTGGAAAGAACCCTTTAGGTTAAGAAATTGTGTTCATATAAAAAAGGAAAAGCACTCTTAGTTTCAAGCTGAGGAACTTGAAACATGCAGTAAGCTTCAGGTTTTAAAATCAAATAAGATGATACATATGAAATTCCTTCAACTGGACAGGAGGAGGTATTATGGTCCTACAGTTTTCATTCTCTGGATCCCTACTGCAGTCAGTCACTGCTGTGTAGGGTTAAGAAGGCCACTTATAGTCTTCCTATGCCAATTAACTACTAGCAACCAATTGAAGTAATTTCCACACAGACACAGCCAAAGTAAATATGAGACGATAAGTCATCCTCACATGTTCTATTTTTCTCTCAGTATAGAACATATCCAGTGTCTGAATGAACAAATGAGGACATAATTATTAAGGCTTGAGTTACAGAGTGGTAATGACAATCCCACTTGAGTTTCCTAGATTTCCTTCCAGTGATACATATGCAGGAATTTGGATTTTAAAATCTAAGAAAATGGAGCTAAGAAATATTAATTTTACTTGACTATGAAGGAAGAAAAATCAGAAGCAGGATTGCTATTATTTTTCACTTCCAGTCACTTTAAAATGACTGTAGAGTTAGACCAATAGTTCTCAACCAGGACCAGTTTTTTCCAGGATGTGAGGGATGAGGGGAACATTATGTACATCTATCCAGTAAAAGGCACAAATGATTCTAAACATCCTAGAATACCCCAGACAGTCCCACAACAAAGTAATCCAAGCCAAAATGCCAACAGTTCTAGTTCACTTGAGAAACCCAAGTTAGTCTTACATTTCCTTGGAAGCAGCCCCAAAGATTTAATGTATACATGACTGAAATATCTGCCTTTCTTAGTTCACTGCAGCTTTGATCTTGGAGGAAAGCCATGTAAAAGGAAGAATAAGTCAATTCAATATTAAATTGTCATGAAAAATGGAACCTTAAATTCTCTTTAAGACCCACATCACTTAGCAAGGCAGAGTGTTGAGCAGTTATCGAAGAATTACATTAATGCTGTCACCTCAAGTCAGCTATTTACTTCATGCATGCATGAATCAACTATTAAACATGAACAAGGTGCATGGATAATACTTGCATGGATAAAATACTAACCTTCCCTCCGAAAATGTACAGTAAGGGAGATTAAAAATTATTCTTTTTAAAATCTCTGTAGCCACAGCACCTTCATAGTGCCTGACTATAATTACTCACCAGATCCTGCCTGAATGAATGAATTCATTGATTTTGTGTCCTCTTTCATACCTTATTTTTGTGACCTATCTTTACTAAGCACCTTCTCTGTATCAGCTAAGTTTCTCGGGGCCTCATTAAGTTGCCGGGTTGGCCTCAAACTAGCAATCCTCCTGTCTCAATCTCCCAAGTCACTGGGATTAAGGCGTATGCCACCACACCTGATTCTCACAGGCCTTTATTCTAATGTGGTTGTTTTCAAATTTACGGATTATAAGCTACAGTAAAACATAAATGTCCCATTGTGTTCCAGAGACATATATTTAAATAACTGAAATAAATGTCTCACAAAGCATTACTTACTATTTTTATTTAAAAATATACTCAAATATTTTCTATCCTATTCTCTTGTCCATTTTTCAAATTATGTGTTAAATTGATTTCCCACTCCATGAGTCGAGGAATACTTCTTGGATATATTTAATTACAAAGACCTCTAAGGTGGGACTAAGACTTGGATGATAACAACAGCTAATACTTACATGACATTTTTGATGCACTATTCTGATTGCTTTACATGTAATTATTCATGTAAACCTCATGACAATTCTATTAAAGGAGTGCTGTAATTGTCTCTATTTTACAGTAGCAGAAACTGTCAATGTCTTAGTCTGTTCGGATTTCTATAACAACAATCACAGACTGGTTTACAAACAATAGAAATTTATATTTTACAATTCTGAGAACTAAGAAATCCAAGATTAAGGCACTGGCAGAGTTGGCTTGTGAAGGTCCATTTCCTGGGTCATAAAAGACACCTTCTTACTCTGTCCTCACATGATAAATGGGATGACCTAACTCTTTGAGGTCTCTTTTATGAGGACACTAATCTCACAACCTAATCAATTTCTAAAGTCCTCACCTCACTATGGGGGTTAGGTTTCAATATATAAAATTTTGGAGAACACAAACATTCTGACCACAGCAGTGAAGTTATGAATCTTGTGCCCTAGGTCACAGATATGCTGATGAACAAAATTGGACTTTGGAGGCAGTCCATCTCCAGAGTTCACATTCTTAATTATTATTCAATACTATTGGAGAAAAACAAGCTGCATAAAGCTTTTGAGAACTTGCCTTGCATTAGTGCAAAGGCCCAGGACTAAAATAAATATGCCCTTACCATGCCAGCAGACATGGCTCCTTTAAAATTTTTTAAATTATTCCTAAACACTCCTCCAATCTTGCTCCAGATGTGACAAGCAACCCGTCACTGTTATCCTGTGATTTCCATTACCTTGGAGCCAACATAAATTACCCTTTTATTTTCTAGGTTTGACCCAGGCAGACTCTTCTATAATGAAACTTCAGGTCTCTGGCTGTCTTAGCCCAGATAAATTATTGAGTCTGGAATTGAGTAATGGAATCCAATCCTCCTTTTCTGCAAGGCCACTCCAAGAGTTCACCTTTCCCAAGAAATAGTAACAGCAGAGCTTTTAGCTACTCTGTCAGGCCCCAAATCCCCATGATAAAGAAGGGTATGTGTAGAAATTGTGCTGTCCTTATCCTGTGCTGCAAATGCCAAGATGAAAGGACTGAGTATGGTCCTAATATTTTCTAAAAGATCTTAAATCATCTCTCTGTAATGCAGGCCAGAGAATCAATAGAAGGGGCTTGCCTTGATTGATATGGCAGTACAGGCGCAATCATTGAAAAAACTAGTAAAAAAAAAAAAAACCAATAATAATAAGGGGTAGGGGCAAGAAAGGATGGGAAGGATGGATTTAGAGTTCTCTCATGGCCATGCCAAAGACCGGAGAATGAATATCCACCTCACCCAGCATATTGAAGGCTGCTAGCCAAGAGTGAGTTTAATAGTGCAGGGTGTTCTATAATGAATTTTATGACTTATGAACTTAAAGAGTAAGTTCAAGGTATTTTCTCCAGGATATCTTATAAGTTAAGGCTTTGGTTTCAGACAAAAGGAATATCTCTAGCTATTCTAAAAATAAAGAAATTTATTATAGAGAATTAATTGTTCATATGATCCACAATTGACCTTTAAACCCTCCAGAAGTGGCCCACCAGAGGAAGAACTACCTCTGCAATAGCCAGGAAACTGCAGTTATGAGGCCTCTGTGCCACCTGCTGGTGCTACCATCTCCACACCTGGGTCATACTCTGGGTGTCCAGGAGCTGCCTCTAATGCATGCTATGCTTGTTACAGCCATGCCATTATATCAGTCCCTCTCCCTCCACTGAATGTAGCTGTGAATTCACAATGCCATGGGTTATCTCATTGGGAACCCGAGGCATGATGGCATCTGAGAAATAGTTTTAGCTTTTCAACATGTGCATTATGGCAAGGAATTCTAGCAAGAGTTGGAATAGGTGTTAAGCCATCAGATAATATTTGCTATTCAAGAAAGATGGTGGTTTTTTTAATTGGCCTTCCTTTTGTTTTTTAACAAGTTCATTAAAAAATGCAATTACCATTTGTTTCATTGACACATTTATCTAATAAATAACGCATACTCAAATTAGACACAGATATATGTCATGAAGTACATGTGTCGTAAATGCGATTATGTCTAAGAATATTATAGTAGTATTCTTATTGATTTCTATCCATTATGAAGATGACATTTTAATTTATATTCAAGTTTTACAGGTCCTAAATGATTTCAATTTAAATTTCTCTGGTCATTATTTTCAAGAAATCAGTGATTTGTTAGTAAAAAGCTTAAGGGACTAGTTTGCGCAGTGGGAGGAAAATGCACAGAAAATAGTAAAATAGTTTAGTATATACATTTGGTGAACCTTGCAACTTTTTTTAGCTTAAGATATACTGGAACTCATTACAGGTCAGCATGTAGGAATCTTTTTCATTTTATTTTCAGAGCTACCCAATACTCCATTTGTAGATAAAAGCAGCTATTGCAAATTCAGGTATTTTGTTATCATATCTGAAAATATTTTTCTTTTAATTGTTCATTTAACCCAATCACATTTAATGATATTATATTTACATGTATATGTAATCTCTACCTTGCATTATTTTGTATTATATTTCATTTGTTTGGGTAATATGGTTCTAGATACTCTGTTTTCTTTGTTCTCTAATTCTTTAGAAAACTGCAAATTTTGTTTTAATAATGACCTTTATGTCAGTATCTTTTATAATGCTTTCTATACCCCTTTCCCTCACTTACCCTTCTGTTCTAGCTTTAGTTCTTCCTATTTCCTATTTGACAATTAATAAGCATACTGTACTTCCCACTTTCCCTGTCACTTATTCTCACCTTTTTAAAAAGTGTGTTATTTCCATTTTATCATAATATATTCACATGCTATGCCTTTCTGCTGCCCCATTGGTTCTAAATCAACAATTGCATGTATTAAATGTTCAACATCATTTCTTTTACTGAGTTCTCTCTAGTTGTCTGGGGGTTAATGAAGTATTTCCTCCAGTAGGTTCCACAAGAGGATAAGTGTAGCATTATTTGAGTTCTTCAATATTTAAAATCAATTTTTACAGCTTTGATACTTGTGACCATGCTTTTCCAGGATGGGCTTGCTTTGCACTGTGTTGCTGTCAAAAAGCTGACTTCCTTTATTTTGTAAATGACTTGATCTTTTTGCCTATTTGAAGTACTATTTTAACTTTGTTTTGCTAAAATACATCTCAGAGGTTACCATTTATGGTCAATTTTCCAGGTATGCAGGACACCCTTTCAATGTGTAAATGCAAGTGTATTTGTAAATTGCCATAATTTTTATTGCATTATGGTTTCATATTTAGTTCTGTTCCATTATTTTCTTTTTACTTCTTCAGCAACTACAATTGCATGTACATTGGTTTGCTTTGACCATCTTCTACATATGCTTTCTCATACATTTCCCTTTTTTATTTGGTTTTCCTGTGTTTGACTGTTTCCATCTCCCTCCTTCATATTTTCAGTCCTTCTAGCTCTTAAGTTTTGATTTTGTCTTCATTTCTGAAATGACTTTTAAAACATTTTTCTTCAATTTTTCCCCCACAAAGTTTGTTTAATAACTGATCTGACATCTCCTCCTTTCTCTTTTCTTTCTTTTTGCTTTTGATGTTCATTTCCTTTCTGTTTCTGAATTTCTGTTTCAAAGTTGCTCTCTCATGAGTAAAAGTGTTTTTTGATACTTGATGAATATTGACATGTATTTTAGTTGTCTTCTGCTATTTTGTTGTTTTCTTGGTTGTGTGGAAGATGAGAGATATTTTCCACCATGTGAAAATACTGATTTCCACCTAACTTCCTTCTTGAATTAGCTTTGTGTGGGTGTCACTTCACATTTTCTGTTCATTTTTAAATGTTTTGGATTTCCCTGAATCAGAAATAACAGGTGTGTCTCCATGGAAAGAGGTTGATATGTAGGTTTTGGGTTCAGGCTCAGCCTCTTACAATAAGTTTGAGTGTCTTTAATTGATATGTCTTTGAGGGATGATTGGGTATTTATTTTTATTCAATAATACTCTTAGTTAAGGTCCCTAATTTTTATATCTTGCTTGCTTCCTTATTTTTCTTCATCAATCAGCTTTCAAAGACAAACTCTGTCCTTTTAAATTGCTTCCTGGTACCCCAGAATTAGTACCTTCACAGGTTTCTCACCTTTGGTCCCATGAACTTTCAGTTTCTTCAAATTGATTCCCCAAAGCCAGTACTCTGCTCTGCCAGGGCTGGGACTGATTTCCAGTATTTCCACTCAGAGTGAGAAATTCCCCTCACTCTCAGTGAGAACTTTTGTACAGGGGCTATTTAATCTGTGTTCTGCCCCCATCAACACCCTGCTTCCTTCTCCTATTCTCTACAGTCTTAGACCTGTTCTGGATTGGGATCCAGAAGTGATTTTTCTGGTTTTATTTAAGTATGTAGGGGGGCAGTACTGGAGGCTGAACTGGGGAATGTTACCCCTGAACTACATTTCCAGCTCTTTTTAATTTTTGAGACAGGATCTCGCTAAGTTGTTTAAGGCCTAGCTAAATGGCTGAGTCTGACCTTGAACTTAAGATCCTCCTGTCTCAGCCTCCCTACTGGCTGGGATTATAGGAGTACAACACTGCACCCAGCACTTTTCTGCTTTTAGAGGTTTACTTTCTTATTTCCAAGTTAATATGAGCTTGTATTGTTCTCTGTCTCCTATTTATGATATGTGAAAATTTGAGGTGCATTTTGCTTGGCTTGTTCTAATATTTTTAGAAGATACAGAAAAATTGAATTGGCAGCCAATATAGTCCTTTATAAGTCTGTAATTATTACTTAAAATTTTTTAAAGCAATGTAAATGATATCATTTTCTAAATATATTTCCTAATATAGAAAATTGCTGTATTTTTTACATAAATTGGTATTCAGGAAACTTGTAATACGTTTATTCTAATAATCTATATATTTGAAAATTTCAGGATGGGAGAATTTTTATATATAAAATAATGACATCTGTGAATGATGACAATTTTATAACTTCCTTTCTAATTCTTATGCCTTTTTTCTCTTTTTGCTGGCTCATTCTTTCAATAACATACTAAAGAGAAGTTTTGATAACTGGCATCTTTTTCTCATTCCTAGTAACAAAAAGAAAGCTTTCAAGGTGTCACTATTAAGTAGGAAGTTTGTCCTTCCTGCTGTTATTTAGTGTATTTTTAGTGTAATAGGATGGCGTGTAATTCTTGGTGAAATATAACCTATTTCTCCAGAGTTCATCATTAAAGCTTACAGCTAAGGATGAAAGATTCTAAGGATCACCAGCTGTTGGGGCTATCCACCTGCTGAGCTCACCAAGCAAAACTGTAACTCTTGAAATTGAGCAATCTCAAGATATAAAGTATAAACATAAAAACAACTTTATTTTCACCCTAACAGTCATCCACTGTTATGGTTCGTATGTGAAATGTCCCCCAAAGCTCATGTATGAGAAAATGTACGAAAGTTCAGAGGAGAAATGATTGGGTTGTGAGAGTCTAAACTCAATCAGTGAACAATCCCATCATAGGGATTAATTGAGTGGTAACTGAAGTAGTAGGGTGTGGCTTGAGGAGGTGGAAATTGGGGGAGTGGCTTTGGGGTGTATATTTGTATCTGGTAAGTGGAGTCTCTGCTTTCTGATCACATTGTGAGCGGCTTCCCTTCACCACACTCTCCCTCCATGATGTTCAGCCTCACTTTGAGCCATGAGGAATGGAGCCAGCCCTCTATGGACTAAGACCTCTGAAACAGTGAGCCCTCAAATAAACCTTTCCTCCTCTACAATTGTTCTGGTCAGGTCCTTTTAGTCAGAGCAGCAAAAAAGCTGACTAAAACATCAACTATGCTGTATTATATTTCTTTTTCGGGGTCATTTCATTATGACAATCGAATCTAATTCTTTTATGCTTTTAACATATATTAGTTAAAGCAGTTTTGGTTTTGTTTTTAAAACTCAATTCTAGTAATTTAAAATATCTAATTTTACAATTACAGAAAATTCATTAAGCACATAATAGGTGAGAATGCTCTTTCACTAGCACTATCCCTAGTCTCTGGTACCTAACCCTTTCTTTTGGGTTACCTTTGAGACCAAGGAGGAAGGATGAAAACAGATATTTTGCTATGCAATTGCAGTCTTACTTCTCTCTCATTTTAAGTACACTCAAGCACTAGCTTCAAGTAGTATTATTTTGATAGATGACCGCTGGTTCATTCAATAGCAGTTCCTAGCAAACTTGCAACCATCATCTCACATACCCATCCTAAGCCTCAATTCTGGGGACTGAGGACATGGAGAAGTCCATTCCCCACATCTCTGAAGCCTGGAAACTTGAGGGGCAGTACCAGCAAGCCAGTTCTTTGAAGCACTCTGCTGATTCAGTGTTAGCATGGCAAGTCAGCAAGCTTAGCTGCTTGGCAGAAATCCTGTAGGAAACCAGTTATCATCTTTTCCTCTAGCTGACATACCCAAACTTTATAAGTGATTTCTGTTTGCCCTTCTCCTGGTTTTGACAGAAAGCAACTATTTGCGTGCCTCCTTATCTCCCCCAGGAAGAAGAACCAATTATACAGGCTCTCTTGGTGAAGAATGAACCCTCTGCAAAAGACACAACAAATCATTTCCAACCTCTTTCCTGAACTGAGAGAGGTGTGGCCAGGTGAAGAGGGCTCACCTCTGAGGAAAAGAGAATTTTTCAGTCATCCCTGCAGAGAAGCGGCTGGCCCAACATCTTGTGGGTTCTCTAACTTAGAATGTGAAATAGATGAAGACTTTTATTCTCAGCTATAAGCTTTCATTCTCAATTTCTGAAAAACAGAGAAGACGCTGCTTGACACCTCATAGAATCTTGGATTACCATTTCAACATAATTTTTTACCTTTAAATATAACCTGGCTCTATCCCAGACAGACTTCAAACCATTAACACATGAAACTTACAGATGTTACTGAACTCTTTCTTTAATGTCAACTTGACCATCTGGTGAAATTTAGTGGTGCAGAAAAACTATAAAAACAGACACACAATTGGAGTGAAAAACAAAAACAAAACAAAACAAACAAACAAACAAAAAACCAAGTAGAGATGTTACTATGAGGGCATGTTTATGAATAATGGTATCCTGACCAATTCTTATGACTGGTTGAAGTAGCTTGTGGAAGCAATCACTAGTTATTTCAGGGCCACAATCCACAATTTGGAGAAAAGTGAGAGTTGTTGGGCTACACATTTAAAGCAATCCATGATATTCACACTCATTATACTGTGATTGAACCCTGACTCATTAACACTTCATTAATGCAACCCCAAGATACGGACAACAAAAGTCATGAGGGGACATACACTCTGAGGACAGGAACCAAGTCTTTTTCTTCCTTCTTTCCTTCTCTCCTCCCTACCTTCCTTTTTCCCTTTTATTTTCTTTATCCCTCCTTCCTTTCTTTCTCTCCTTCCAGTATGTCCATATATGGCACAGACCCAGCTCATTGTAAGTGCTCAATAAATGTTTGTCAAATTAAATAAAAATAAAATGTGCTATATTTTATGAATATATTTTATGTCTAGACACACTTGACTCCTTGAACTTTGAACTATCCTCAACCTTCTAACTACACCTGCAACTGAACTCTTCAGCAGCTACTTTCTAAACGTATGCTATCTTTGTGCATACCAATCTGGCTTGTTTGTTTACTAATTTGTTAATTTACTAGTTTGCCACAATAATCCTTCCTCTGTTCTTGTAGTATATTGGAAAGGAAATAAATCTACTCCACAATGTCATTTTATTTCTACCTTTCCTTCTTTTTAAATCTTTCCTCTCAGCCAAAGAATTAGACTCTAAAGTTTTCCCAAGCCCCAGCAGGCCTCCAAATCTTCTACTTTCCCAGATGTAATTTTCTTTCACGATCATGTAGCTCATATTACACCTCTGTCTAGGGTTTACTGTAATCCTCTCTCTCAACCCCCATGATTTACTTACTAATACTATTGTTGACACTACAGCTCTCAATCTACTTAGTTATTTTGTGGTTTTAAAAGACTTAGATTTTGAAGAACGTAGTATCAAAGGCTCAATTGAATTAAGATTGAAAATTTTCTGTAGAAAAAAATTATAATTATTATTATAATCATATTTTATGCCTTCAAATTGACAGATTAAAATATATGTATTTATCATGTATATCATGGTGTCTTGACAAAGAGATACATTGTGGAAGAGCTAAATCTAACCCGTTGATACAGGCATCACCTCACATAGTTATCATCATCATAGACTTTATATCCACTCTCACTATTTTTCAATAACAGAATCTATTATTAATTATAGTCACCATGTCATACAACAGATCTCCAGAAATTATTACTGAAATTATTTCTTACAAATGTATGCTTTGACCCACGTCCCCACAAAACCCCTCCCCAAGCTCTTCCATCCTTGGTAACCACCATTTTATTCACCACTTCTATGAGATCAACTTTCCTAGGTCCCACATATGAGATCATGTGGTATCTGCTTTCCTGTCCTAGCTTATCTAGCTTATTTCACTTAACATAATGTTTGTCAGGTTCATTCACATTGTCTCAAATGACACGGTTTCTTTCTTTATGATGGCTGAATATAATTCTATTGCGTATTTATGTCACATTTTCTTTATCCATTGGTTTGCTGATGGATAAAGGCAATTCTAGATCTTAGCTATTGTGTATGATGCTGAAATAAACATGAGAATGTGGACATTTCTTCCACCTACTGATTTAATTTCCTTTGGATACATACCTTGCAGCAGGATTTCTGGATATAAAATACTTCTATATTTAATTTTTAAGAACCTCCAAACTATTTCCAATATGGGCTTTACTAATTTACATTTTCTCCAATAGGAGTACAATGGCTCCCTTTTCTCCACATGCTTCCCAATATGTGTTACCTTTCATATTTTTATAATAATCTTTCTAACAAGTTTGAGGAGATATTTCATTGTGGCTTTAATTTGCATTTCTCTGACCATTTGTGATGTTAAACATTTTTTCATATACCCATTGTTTAATTACCTTTTCCTTTGAGAAATGTCCTTCATCCATTTTTGTTTTCTTGCTACTGAATTATAGTAGTTCCTTACATATTTTGGATATTCACCTCTTATAAGATGTATGGTTGGCACAGTG
This sequence comes from Geosciurus inauris, assembly GCA_004024805.1. Classification (NCBI taxonomy): domain Eukaryota; kingdom Metazoa; phylum Chordata; class Mammalia; order Rodentia; family Sciuridae; genus Geosciurus; species Geosciurus inauris. The sequence continues at coordinate 33,762 of PVHX01013631.1, read as the reverse complement.
GATTCCACCATTAGGTATATTTATAAAGCATCAATTAAAAAAATAATAAATAAATAGAAGGAAAACCAATAGAGTATAGGAAGAGGAATAAGGTTGGGAGGAAGGGAGAGAGAGAAGAAGCACTAGAGACTAAAATGGAGCAAATTAAATTCCACACATGTATGATTATGTCAAAATGAACCCAATTATTATATATAACTATAAAGCACTAATGAAAGTATTTTTTAAATGTATAGTTGACAGATATTTTCTCCCTTTCCGGAGATTGTCTCTTTGCTCTGTTAAGTGTCATATTTTTTTAAACCCAACATGGAGAATGAACCTCTGATACTAGAGGACTGATAAGAAACCAAGACCCAATTCTCTAAGAATTAGGAAAGAAGTGACTGGGAAGTGTCAGTAACAAATACATCCAGTTCCATGGGAAAGGCAAAGGAAGAGAAGGAACTGACTGGGATTGAAACCCGGAGATAAAAGCAGTTTTGTGAAGAAAAGAAGTGACAATAAAGAGAAGATTCTTGGCAAACTGGGATGTGGAGTAAGATTCAGTAAGAAAGTGTGGAACATAAAAGATGACTGTAGGGAAATGAAGCTCCAGAATTGAAGCACAACCTCCCAGATCTCAGCTGAGTCATGCTCTGATGAGTTCTGTCTGCCAGTGATTTGCTCCACATCTCAGACTCTTTGACATTATCATAAGATCCCTAACCCTCCTCTACCTGGAGACCTCAGATTGCTATTCTGTCCTTGTTTGATGCTGCTATGGTCTTAGAAAACAGCTTTGGTATGATGGATAATAGCTGTGTTTTGTGGTCAGGGAAATAATTGATCCCCTAAGCATTTGTCAAGCATGAATAAAATTAGCTGAGTATACCTTGGCCCATCACTAAGAAAATCAAAACTAAAAAAAAAAAAAAATTACCAAATTGTATAAATCCTAAAGGAAAACTTTTTTTAAAAGTGAGAACTAGTACTTAGAAAAGGAAAAAGTTGGTTTTTGGTATTGATGTTTTGCATGCTAATCCTTTACTTCTGCCATGGAAATGAAGGGTATACACTACAAACAAGTATTGCTGTCATTATTAAAAAACAGCTTCCATTGATGGGTAGTTTGGATCATGTTTCCTAGTTTTGGGGGGAAAAAAGTAAAAAATAAATGTCTAAAACTTCATAAAAGTAACATTTGTTTTTCAAAGTTATAAAATCATCTAGTAAAGATATCTGTAATGAAATTAGTTCTATCACACTGAAGGTGTAAAACCCAAATTCTGGCACATGAGCAGATGTTTGTGGCCATACTCCAAATCATTAAAAGTTTTTTCTATACCTAAATGGCCAAGCTACTTAAAAATCCTTACCTCTCTTTTCATTTAATCATCTTAAGTTGAGGTTTATATTTCAACTCTAATTTATCAACTCATTTACTTATAAACTCCAACCAAGGACACACTTACTGTAAAAATGCCTGCTACTAAAAGCTATTGAAATTCACCTGAGGATATGTATTTCTTTCTTAATACTAATATGATTCTTGTATTTATCCTTTTAAAGGTACCATGGATAAAAAGAAAGTATTTGTTGCTGATTTTTTGTTTTAGTTTTTTGTTTTGTTTTCTGTGGTCCTACGGATTGAACCCAGGGGAACTCTACCATTCAGCCACACACCAAGCCTTTTTTATTTTATTTCAAGGCAGCGTCTCACTAAGTCACCCAGCCTTGAACTTTCAATCCTCCTGAGTTAGCATCTTAAATAGCTGGGATTACAGGCATGTGCCACCATACCCAGCAAATACAAAGTATTTACTGAGCACCTGTTAATAAATCAGAAGCATAGCATATGTTACATCTTCTCAGAGACGATTCATCTTTTTGGACAAGCCAGATAAGTACATGTGATAGACCGGTGATATTGTTAAAAAATGAACTAATGGTGGAGAAATTCTCACAAAAGAAAGAAGTTAAGGTTTGCAGTAACATTTGAAGTATTTGTGTGTACATAAAATGTAAACTGGACTTCAAAATTTGGATAGAACTTGTTTGGGGATACATGTTGATAGGTATATCTGATTACATCTGGTGTTTTATCAGGAAGGTTAAAAATTAAGTTACCTTGATAAAAAAAAGGGACAGTTTGTGTCATTATTGATCAAATCTGGGAGACTTAAAAGTTGGGATGTTAGGTTTGACTGTTTTCTTCTCACTATTTAATAATCTTCAGTCATTTACTTGATCTCTGAGGCTCTGTGAAGCCAGCCATCTGTACTACCTCATTTTCCACCAGTCCAAAGAGAGCCATCAGAAATAAAGATTATAAATAAAGTCCTTGAAGAAAATAAGTTTACAAGCCAGTATGGTCTAATGCAGAGTGATTATGTCACTCAAAAAATTTCATAATTCTCAACTGAATTATCTAATTCCTAAAGCATTATCTTCAGTTCCTCTGCAAATCTTGTCCTTAGATTTTCTGCATACCTTATTGTATAGTCATTCCAAACAAGTCTACCTCATTTGGTCCAATTCTGAAAGAGAATACCTGTACAACTGCAGCTAAGTGGAAAGTCAAAGTGTGTCTGAAGAAAACTAGGCAGAGATGGGAACAAAGCAGGTAGGACATTCACCCTCTCCAAAGGAGATAATCAAATTGTTGGACATAATGAATTTCTTTTGATATGCATTAGAGCTTTATTAGCTTTTAATTCCATGCAGAGGGTATTTTTATTCTGTACTCAATCCTATTAAAAGAGCTGGTATCAGAGTCCCAAATTAAATCTTTATCCTCACATGCACAGAAGGAAGAAAAAAAGAAAAACATAATCTTTCTTAGTTTCTAACCACTATAAAGTTGGCCTAACCAAGAAGAGAACCCTCAGGAGCCCCTTTCAAACCAGTAGCAACCTTTCCAAGAATTTCAAATTAAGGCAATTTTCAATTGTTTTTATTTTTATTGTTTTTGGGTTTTGTCAATCCTTGAGACAAATTTAAACAAGTCAAAAAGGTAAAAAGAGTTTAGAATTAAAGATTCTATGAAAAGGAGAAACCTTCTTGCCTAATTAGAAACTAACCCTTTTATTTACCCAAAAGAACTAAAATAAGCATACTATAGTGATATATGCAAACCAACATTTAAAATAGCACAATTCACAATAGTCAAGTTATAGAACCAGCCTGGGCATTCCTCAATAGAAGATTGGATAAAGAAGATATGGTATGTATACACAGTGGAGCTTTACTCAGCCATAAAGAAGAATGAAATTATGTCATTTGCTGGCAAATACATGAAACTAGAGAATGTTATGCTAAGTGAAATAAGCCAGACTTATAAAGTCAAGGGTACAATGTTTTCTCTTACATGTGGAAATAAAGAATGTTCTCTCTCATATGTAGAGATAAAGAATTTTTTAAAATGGAGATGGATCTCATGAAAACAGAAGAGAGAACTGTTGAGTAAAGGAAGGGGAATAACAAGGAGGGAGGGAGGATGGAGAAGGGAAAGAACAGCTGAATGAAATTAATCAAACTATGCTATGTGCATATATGAACATATCACACTGAATTTTACTTCTATATATGTATAAACTTAATGCACCAATTAAAAATAAATCTATAAAAAACTAACCTTCTGCAAAAATGCACACTATCTTCCCTTCTGTGTTGGGGTAGGGGTAGGAGGGGCTGACCCTCTCAGTTGCACATCAGCCTTATTCCTAGTCACCTCCTCAGCATAGTGTCCCATCATATTCCCCTTCTATCTCCTCTCTGCTGACCCTTTCCAACCAATATACAGATAGGAGCAAGCAATTCCAAGCTTCCATTTGTTAATAAACCTTTTTATTGAAATGGGATATATAAAGAGAAAATTTCAAAAATCATTCAAGAGGAATTTTCAGGATGAATGCACCTATATAAAGACATCCAGATTAACAACTAGAATATCATTACCCTGGAAGCCTCCACCTGCCTCTCTCCACTATCAAGTCTTTCTTCCTCTAAAGGTAACCACTATCTACACCTAAAAATCCTTGACCAATTTTGCCTATTTTAAAATGTACTCTAAATTGAGTTAATCCTATGTTCCCTCTTTTTTTTTTTTTTTGGACTTCTAATTTTTTTATTTTTATTTTTATTTTTTTATTTTTCTCAAAAGTTGCATTTTAATACATGTTATCAAACATAACAGAAAAAAAACAAATTTTCAGAAGCTGTATACACTGTTCACTGAAAACATTTGTTGAGGCAAATAGAAAAAAAAATTGTTACAATCATAATTTTTCTAACTTTGCACAAAATTATAAGCAGATTACATTCTTCATATTAAGCATCTTTATATGCACTATGTTCCCTCTTGTGTCTAGCTTCTTGGCCTAATATTATATTTGTAAAATACACACTTGTTTTTGCACTCTTTTTGTCCATTGATTGTCGCTGCTATATAAACAACTCACTGCACAACCACTCCACGTTGACAGACACTTGACTTATTTTTAGAATGGACCAATATTAAATGAGGATAAACAAATAGCATATAACATGAACATTCTTAGATGAATATATGTACATATTTTTGCTGAATATATACTTGAAAATGATATATCTGTGTCAGAAAATATGCACTGATTAAACTTCAGTAGTGTGCAAAACAGTTTTACAAAGTAAATATTCCAATTTACTCTCCTGGAAGCAACACACAAGGCTCACCTGTGTGCCAGACACCACACTAAATGCTGGAAGCAAAGTGTGAGCAAAGCACATTCATTGTCCCTGATATCACAAAGCTCAGCATTTAAGGTTTAACACAAATGTTTAAATAGCCACCTTAAGGTATAGTCACAAAATGGTATCAGAAGTCTAAAGGAAATAAAGGCAGCCAATCCTCGTTGGTTATTCAGAATAAGCTGAAAGCCTGCCAGAGTACTCTCTGTAAGTCCCATGATCCTCCTTGGTGCCCTCATAATATCTGTACACACTCGGGCCTCAAAACTCATCACACCACCCTTGTCCACTCACTTTTATAGCTCAGTCTGTGAGCTCCCTGAAGGCAAGGAATGCATCCTTGTCTTTCCATCACCACAACCTAATACAATGCCTGGCTCATAATAAACGTTCAAGAGACACTCAAAGAATTCCTTTATTGGGTTTGTTGTTTGTTTTGGTTTTTTAAGAAAACTGCACTGATGGTGCTATGAACTGAATGCATGTGGGCCCACCACAGTCATGTGTTAAAATCCCAATACCCAGTGTGATAGAATCTGGAGATGAAGTCTTTGAGAATTCATTAGGTCATGAGAATGGAGCCCTCATAAGAGACAGAAGAGACCTTGTTTCTTCTCTCCTTCTACTTTCCACCACATGAAGACACAGCAAGAAGTTGGCCATATGAAAATCAAGAAGAGGACCTTTGCCAGAAGATGACTTTGGTGTTATTCTGATCTCAGACTTCCCAGCCTCTAGAACTGTGAGAAACCAATTTTGTTGTTTGTCTCATGCAGTCTGTGGTTAGACGTTTAGCATCCTGAGCTAAGATGGATAGAAATTACATATTAAACATGGAAGCTATACAGTAGAGATAGGTTATGTTAATCAAAGTAATTAGTTCATTAACATTTTTGAAAATTCTCTCTTGACTTTCTCTTTTCCCTTCTTTTCCAGCAGATGGTGTCCATTTCCAGAGAAGCATATGATAAATAAAATATTTCAACCATAAAATACACTCAAAGAGAATGATAAGGATAATGTCTTCTCTAGTATGCATTAAATGCCTCATTTTGTGCCCCACACACTGAGGCACCCATATTTAGTAATTAGCAGTGATCACCATCTTCAGGCAAGTACACAATCATAAAACTCATGGTAAGCACACACTGACTGACACTATCACTGAGTAATAGACGTAAATAACAGGAAAAAAAGTGTTTGAAACTATCTATGGGTTTAGGAAAATTTCAGTGGATGTGGTTTGTGAAATCCTTTTGTCTTGAAACTTTCAGGAGCTGATTTCAGGCTATAATGGCAGTGCAATGGATTTTTCTATTTAGACATAATTTTCAATAAAATATCCCCTTACTTTGTGCAATTACCTCATTCCTTTATGGATTCAATATTTTTTATTACAGATCAGGGATCCTTTTCCCTACAGATACAATTCAAAACAAAATAAAGTCAAGTCATGCTTTTATAGTGTTTATACACTAAAGGGAAATAAAGTTATTAAACAAATAATCACACAAATGAAAATCTTAAAACATTATGATCAGTTTTGGGGGAAAATGTAGATTATGTAACAAGCACCTGAATTAAAATGGGATGTAATTGAAAAGCTTCTTTAGAGAAGAGATGCTGGAAGTGGGATCTAAAAACAAAGAGCACTTGATTAAGGAACGCGAAATAAAACTCAAAGGAAGCAGAAAACACTCCAAGCAGAATAATGCTATGTATGGAGTCTCAAGACAGGAAGGATATTCAAATAACTAAAAATTAAAATTAAAAATTAAAAAATTAAACCTTAATTTCCATTCAATACCTTTTTATTTTTTAAAGATGGGAGGCAGTAGAGTTTAGTAGAGGAGTTTGTTTTAGTCAGCTTTTTTGTCACTGTGACCAAGAGACATGACGAGAATGATTTAGAGAAGGAAAAGTTTATTTTGGTTCATGTTTTCAGAGGTTCAGTCCATGGTCAACTGACTCCACAGCTCTGGGTCCACGGCAAAGCAGGATATCAAGGCAGAAGGCCATGGTGGAAGAAAGCAGTTCAGGACATGACAACAAAAGCAAAGAGAGAAAGCTCCTCTGCTCACCAGGGACAAAATATAAACCCCAAAGGTACAACCCCACTGACCACATCCTCCAGCCACAACCTACCTGCCTACAGTTACTGCCCAGTTAATCCACATCAGTGGCTTAAAACACTGATTAGTTTACACGTCTGAAAATTCTTGCATTTTCTCGTACATGAGCTGTTTTGGGGACACTCATATCTAAATGATAACAGAGACACTGAATTAGAAATCTATAAAACTGAGTTTGACTCCTCATTCTTCCTCTGATTTTGTTGTATGACTCTGGTACAGCACAGCCTTTATGGGCCTGGCCTTTCAAACATGCAAAGCAGGATCAAACTCCTTTGCCCACCAAAATCTCAAAGTGTATTGCAATTCAAAAAAAGTGGGAAATTATTCTGGACCAATGTCAAGCATAATTATTCACTGTTTTAACTTCATCAGTGTTCAATTAAAAGCAGATTTTCACAGTCATTATTTTCCCATTTGGGGAAATAAGAGGCTCAGAATAGCCAAAAAAATCCTTAGCAAGAAAAGTGATGCACGAGGCATCACATACCAGACTTTAAATTATACTGCAGAGCTCGAGTAACAAAAACAGCACAGTATGGGAACAAAAAAAGATATGAAAGCCAATGGGACAGAATAGAAGATACAGGGAAAAACCCACCACATAAATAGTTATCTCATACTAGATAAAGGTGCCATAAACATACACTGTAGAAAAAAATAGCCTCTTCAAAAATTTGTGATGGGAAAACTGGAAATCCATATGTAGCAAAATGAAATTAAACCACTATCTCTCACTCTGTACAAAATTCAATTCAAAATGGATCAAGGACCTAGACATTAAACCAGAGACCCAGGGCCTACTAGAAGACAAAGTAGGCCCAAATCTCCATCATGAAGGCTCAGGAAGGGGTTTCCTCAATAAGACTCCTAAAGTGCAAGAAGTAAAATTAAGAATCAATAAATGGAATGGAGTCAAACTAAAAAGCTTCTTTACAGCAAAGGAAATAATCAAGAATGTAAAAAGGGAGCCCACAGAATGGGACAAAATCTTTGCCACCTGCATCTCAGATAGAACATTAATTTCCAAGATATATAAAGAACTCAAAAAATTTAACACCAGGGTAGATCCAAATGCAGCCTAGATGGACACTGTGTTCCTAGTCTCTCCAGGACGGGGGATTAAAGCAATGGAAATACTGTTTATCTGTGAATTATTAGAGGACCCCCAACAGCTGCCTCCACGCAGGCATTCCAGTCACATGCCTGTGGGGGTAGCCAGGCCCGAGCGTTTGCACAGGACCCGAGCTGCTCACCAGCACAAGACCCTGGCCAATTGCTCCAGCACCCACACACTGTGCAGGTCCTTGGATCACCCACCCAAGCAGGACCCCTAGCCATAGCTCCCATGCAGGACCTTGGGCTCCTGTGCAGGACCCCTGGCTGCTGCTCCTGTGTGGACCTCCATCTACCAGTGTGGAACTCTCCCCATTTGCCTACACCTGGGGACAAACTGGACAGGAGACAACCTTCTACTTCCACACAGCATGCCACAGAGCTGTATCTCCAAACACGTCACCCAACACCACCACCCAACTCAGCCCTACACCCTATCTCTGAAAGCAGATGCCTTCATTGTGAGACTTCTTCATCACCATCTTGGACCTGTGCGGGGGTCCAGCCTGCACAGGGTGTCAAGTCCTGAGGTAGGATGAGTGGTGTCGGTGAGGGGTCGACGGGGAATGAGACACAGAGACCAGATGTTGTGCAACCTGCGTCTGAATTTGCTCAGTGGCAGGGCTTTATTTATATCCATAAAATGTTTAACAAACTTTGTTTTTCTCATATACTATTTTCATTAAAATCATTAGATCATCATAAATGAATACATTATTAATTATACAAATGTAACAAGATGTTATTCCATAAGATCCCACAATAAGGAAATACATGAAACATATGTTCTATATTTAACAATTATATATGACAGATTTTGGCCAGCTTAAAATAGAAAAACACACTTAATAAGCTAAAAAATAGACCTATCAAAATGTTAATCTATTACCTTTCATCTAAAGGTTTTCTACATTTATATTTTTTTCTTAACCTATCTTAATGTCTACCTTAAAACTGTTAAAGTCTCATCTATCCCCTTAAACCCATTACCTTAATTTTCTAAGAATAATCATTGAGGCTAATATGTGCTAATACGTAATAACTAGGCAAAACTAATAATAATCTACTAGGTGTGAGACTGTAGTTTGTGGTTTTCACCAGACTCTTAAGTTTCTACTTCTTCTATAAATGAATAAGTAAGTTTCTATATAGCTAGTCTATGTGGCTAAAATTACATCTTCTATACTATCATCTACATATATTATATCTAGTATAAAATCTTCCCAAATTACCATTACTCAAGTTCTGCTCAAACCATTGCTTGCATAGTTTTAACTCTACTTCCCTAGGTAAACATCCAGGTCTCTGTCTCCTGATTCTTTTCCAGAGTGACAAAGTTTTGTACATGAAACCCATCTTTCCCCATGTATATAGGCTCCTGTCCAAGGTAACGGAGGCTGTGTGACTGTAGGAGGTGGTTCTGGAGTAGTAACTATTCGTCGGGGTACCTGCCATGTAACTCCCTTTCCCATCTCAAAGATTATATATGATCCTGAATGTCTGGTAGGAGGAACCCACCTGGGCCAGGACTTTTTTTCAGGTTTTGGCTGTACCAGAGCTATAGCTTTCGGCTTGAGTACAGTAGGAGGATTTATTGCCCACAATTCCTGCCACTGCAATTGCCACATCAGCTGCCTACATTTCCTGTTGAATGGGTTCAGGAATATATTTTCCCTAGGAGGAGCAGATGTTTTCATGAAGTCAAATACATTATGGGGGCTTCCAAAAAGGGGGTTTTCTAGATGTGCTTTTGGGATATTCTACCTTTCCTGGGAAAAGGCTGGAAGGCATAATAGGAGACTGAGACTGTGCTCCTGAGTGATATAATCATTAACTCCAGACTGAGGTAACTTCTGCATAGAATTGGACAAGAGTGTTTTTTCTTCAGGGTTAGCAAGAAAACATTCATTAGTATAATTATCTCTATTATCCTGCCAACAATCATTCCAAGCAAAAACAAAATAAGGAGTAAACGCTTTAGCCTAATATCCATATGAGCCCACTGGACCTTGGCAAGCAGTGTTGCCGTCTGGAACACAGGCTGTGGCAGACCTGGGCAGATACCAGTAAACAACAGACAACCCCACCTACTGGATGAGAAGGGAAGCAATCCTTTTTATTTACCTTGAGAATTTTTTTCCTTCTATTATCCTTTTTTTCCCTTCCTTTCTTTTTCTTCTTTTCTCTCTCTTGCTCTTTTCTTACCCTCTCATCCCCAACATTTGTGAAACAAAGTATTTTTTATGCATCAGGCTACTAAGGACTGGGATATCTGATTAGTATATTACAGTTGTATTATAGTCTCATATATTCTCTCTTTATGTTATATTTTTCTTAGCTTTTATGTTTCCTTGTTTGTTGTACTCTATTTTCTTCCTACTTACTTGTCTTACCCAAATCTCTTTCTCTCTTTTCTACCACTAGCCAACTTCTTTTGGATTCTTGTTTCTTACTTTCTATGATCTAATATTTCTATATCTTCACTTCCTACCTCCCTAACATCTCATCCTACACCCCACCCCCAGTTCTCTTTAGTCAACCAGCAGAAACTGTAGACCCTTTTGCAAACCTATTGTTTATATAGTAGATACTAATTGAACTCATAATTTCTGTATATTGTGACAAAGCCATAAATGTCCTATTAGAAGCTACTTGGTCTAAAATTATATATTATTTGTATTTAGATCTGTTATTATTGGTTTCCTCCTTAAAGGAGAGGTATTAGAACCCTGTAGGGAATCTATAAGCCTATAGGATAAAGACTGTGGACCGACCACACATGCACAGAGGAGGAGACCAACCGAGAGCCATGCTGTGCCCTCCCCCATCTACCAACTGGTGGCTGTCCCTGTCTACTTCCATCTAGAGTCAATAACCAGGACCAAGAAGATCAACCCCAAGATCCCTGCAGACCTGGTTATACCAGAGATGAGGTATTGGTAACTTGCAGGAACACTACAAGATTAAAGGGTAGAAACTGTAACACCTCAGACTGACACTACTAGAGAGGAAGACATATGAACAACCTGAAAAAACAAGGGAAGAAAATGCCCCAAACAAGCCAAGATAATAGAATCCATTGACAGCACAGTAGATAAAATGTCAGAAACGGAGTTCAGAATGTATATAATTAAAATGATCTATGAAACACAGAATAATATATGAGAACAATTACAAGCAACAATTGATCAATCCAACAGAGATTAGAGAGCAAATACAAGCAACCACTGATCAATCCAACAAAGAGATAAGAGAGCAAATACAGGGAGCAAAATATTACTTCAAGAAAGAGATAAAGACTTTGAAAAAAACCCAAGCAGAAATCCTTGAAATGAAGGAAATGATAAAGCAAATAAAATAATTCAATAGAAAGAATCAGCAACAGACTAGATAACTTGGAAGATAACCTCAGACAATGAGTACAAAATATGTAATTTTGAAAATAAAATTGACCACACAATTAAGATGCTATGAAACCATAAACAAAACATCCAAGAATTATGGGACAGCATCAAAAACCAAACTAAAAATTATTGGGATAAGGAAGGCACAGAGATACAAACCAAAGGAATGCACAATCTGCTCAATAAAATAATATCAGAAAATTTCCCAAACTTGAAGAATGAATTGGAAAATCAAATATAAGAGGCTTACAGGACACCAAATGTACAAAACTACAACAGATTTACACCAAGGCACATTATAATGAAAATGCCTACCATACAAAATAAGAATAGAATTTTAAAAGCTGTAAGAAAGAAGGTACAGATTACATAGAGGGGGAAACCAATTTGGATCTCAGCAGATTTCTCATCACAGATCCTCAAAACCAGGAAGTCCTGGAACAACATATACCAAGCTCTAAAAGAAAACGGGTGCCAACCGAGAATCTGATATTCAGCAAAATTAAGCTTCCAATTTGATGATGAAATAAAAACCTTCCATGATAAACAAAAGTTAAAAGTATTTGCAATGAGAAAGCCTGCACTACAGAACATTCTCAGCAAAATATTTCATGAGAAGGAAATGAAAAACAAAAATGACAATCAGCAAAGGGAAGGACCACACTAAAGGAAAAGCCAATCAAAGAGAAACCAAATCAAATTTAAAACCAAAAATAAACCAAAATGAAAACCTTATTTCAATAATAACCCTGAATGTTAATGGCCTAAACTCATCAATCAAAAGACATAGACTGGAAGATTGGATTTAAAAAAAAAAAAAAAAAGACCCAACAATATGTTGTCTTCAAAAGACTCAAAGAAAAAGATGTCTACAGACTGAAGATAAAAGAATGGGAAAAAAATACCACTCAAATGGACTGCATAAAAAAGCAGGGGTCTCTGTCCTCATATCAGATAAAGAAGACTTTAAACCAAAAATAGTCAGAAGGGATAGAGAATGACATTTCAAACTGCTTAAGGGAACCATACATCAAAAATATATAACAATCAAAAATATCTATGCCATGAACAAAGGAGCATCCACATATATCAAACAAATCCTTCTCAATTTCAAGAATCAACTAGATCACAACACAATAATACTGAGTAACTTTAACACACCTCTCTCACCACTGGACAGATCTTCCAAACATAAACTAAACAAGAAACCATAGAAGTCAATAATACAATCAACAATTTAGAATTAACAGACATATACAGAATATTTTATCCAACAAAATGTGAATACACTTTTTTCTCAGCAGCACACAGATCTGTCTCTAAAATAGACCATATGTTATGCCACAAAGCAACTCTTAGAAAATTTAAAAAAAAAAAAATAGAGATACTACCCTGCATTCTATCAGACCCTAATGGAATGAAATTAGAAAATAATGAGAAAATAAAAAATAAAAGTGACTCCATCACCTGGAGACTAAATAATATACTACTGAATGATGCATGGATAACAGGAGACTTCAGGGAGGAGATAAAAAAAAATTCTTAGAGGTAAATGAGAACTCTGATACAACATATCAAAATCTCTGGGATACCATGAAGGCTGTGTTAAGAGGAAAGTTCATTACATTGAGTTCATTCACTGAAAGAAGAAAAAGTCCATAAATAAATGACCTGGCATTACATCTCAAAGCTCTAGAAAAAGAAGAACAAATCAATCCCCAAAGAAGTAGAAGAAAGGAAATAATTAAAATCAGGGCTGAAATCAATAAAATTGAAACAAAGGAAAAATTCAAAAAATCGACAAAACAAAAAGCTGGTTCTTTGAAAAAATAAATAAAATTGATAAACCATTGGCGACCCTAATGAAAAGAAAAACAAAGAAAACTCAAATTACTAAAATTCAAGACGAAAAGGGAAATATCACATCAGACACTGTTGAAATACAGAAGATAATTATAAACTATTTTGAAAATATATACTTCAGTAAAATAGAAAATCATGAAGACACAAACAAATTTCTAGGGGCATATGATCTGCCCAAACTGAATAGGGAGGACATATATAACTTAAAAAGTTCAATTTCAAGCAAGGAAATAGAAATAAAAGCTTACCAACGAAGAAGAGCCCAGGACCAGATGGATTCTCAGCTGAGTTCTACAAGACCTTCAAAGAAGAACTAATACCAATACTCCTCAAATTATTCCATGAAATAGAAAAGGGAACCCTTCCAACCTCATTCTATGAGGCTAGTATCACCTTGATTCCAAAACCAGATAAAGACACATCAAAGAAAGAAAACTTCAGACCAATATCCCTGATGAACATTGACACAAAATTTCTCAATAAAATTCTAGCAAATTGTATACAAAAACACATTAAAAAGATAGTGCACCATGATCAAATGGGTGTCATCCCAGTTATGCAAGATTGGTTCAACATATGGAAATCAATAAATGTAATTCATAACATTAATAGACTTAAAGTTAAGAATCATATGATTATCTCTACAGATGCTGAGAAAGCATTTGACAAAATATACCACCTCTTCATGTTCAAAACACTAGAAAAAATAGGAATACTAGGAACATACCTCAACATTGTAAAAGCTCTCTATGCAAAACCAAGAGCCAACATCATCCTCAATGGGGAAAAATTGGAAGAATTCCCCCTACAAATGGGAACAAGACAAAGATGCCCTCTTTTACCACTTCTATTCAACATAGTCCTTGAAACTCTAGCCAGAGCATTTAGACAGACAGAAGAAATTAAAGGTATATGAATAGGAAAAGAAGTTAAACTATCATTATTTGCTGACATGATTCTTTATTTAGAAGATCCAAAATATTCCACCAGAAAACTTCTAGAATTAATAGATGAATTCAGCAAAGTAGCAGGATATAAAATCAACATGCATAAATCAAATGCATTCCTATACATCAGTGATGAATCCTCTCAAAGAGAAATTAGGCAAACTACCCCATTCACAGTAGCTCTTCCCCAAAATTAAATACTTGGGAATCAATTTAACAAAATAGGTGAAAGTCCTTTATAATGAAAACTACAGAATATTAAAGAAAGAAATTGAAGAGGACCTTAGACAAAGGAAAGATCTCCCATGCTCTTGGATAGACAGAATCAATATTGTCAAAATGGCCATACTACCCAAAGTGCTATACAGATTCAATGTGATTACAATTAAAATCCCAACATCATCCTTTATAGAAATAGAAAAAGCAATCATGAAATTCATTTGGAAAAATAAAAGACCTGGAATAGCCAAAGCAATCTTTAGCAAGAAGAGTGAAGCAGGAGGCATCACAATACCAGACCTTAAACTTTATCACAAAGCTATAATAACAAAAACAGCATGGTATTGGCACCAAAATAAACATATAGATCAATGGTATAGAATAGAAGACACAGAGACAAACCCACATAAATACAGTTATCTCATACTAGACAAAGGTGCCAAAAACATACACTGGAGAAAAGATAGCCTCTTCAACAAATGGTGCTGTGAAAACTGGAAATCCATATGCAGCAAAATGAAACTAAACCCCTATCTCTCACTATGCACAAAATTCATCTCTAAGTAGATCAAGGACCTAGGAATTAGACTAGAGACCCTGTGCCTAATTGAGGAGAAAGTAGGTGCAAATCTTCGTCATGTCCCTACTTCATTAACAAGACTCATAAAGTACAAGAAATAAAATCAAGAATCAATAAATAGAATGGATTCAAACTAAAAAGCTTCTCAGCAAAAGAAACAATCAATGAGGTAAAGAGAGAGCCTACATTCTGGGAAAAATTTTTGCCCCACAAACGTCAGATTCCAAGATATATAAAGAACTCAAAAAACTCAACACAAAAAAAACAAACAACTCAATCAATAAATGGACTAAGGATCTGAACTGATACTTCTCCGTAGAAGATATACAATCAATCAACAAATATACAAAAAAATGTTCAACATCTATATCCATTAGAGAAATGTAAATCGAAACTACTCTAAGATTTCATCTCATGCTAGTCAGAATGGCAGTAATCAAGAATACAAACAAGAAGTGTTGGTGAGGATGTGGAGGAAAAGGCATGCTCATACATTGTTGGTGGGACTGCAAATTGGTGCAACCAACCTGGAAAGCAGTATGGAAATAAAACTTGGAATAGAACCACCATTAGACCCAGCTATCCCACTCCTCAGTTTATATCCAAAGGACTTAAAAATAGCATACTACAGATGCAGCCACTTCAATGTTTATAGCAGCTCAATTCACAATAGCTAAACTGGAACCAACATAGATGCCTTTCAATGGATGCATGGATAAAGTATATACACAATAGAATATTACTCAGCAATAAAAGAGAATAAAATTATGGCATTTGCAGGTAAATGGACGGAGTTGGAGAATATCATGCTAAGTGAAATAAGCCAATCCCCCAAAACCAAAGGTCAAATATTCTCTCTGATAAGTGGATGATGATCCATAATGTGGGAGGGGGCATGGGAAGAATGGAGAAACTTTGGTCAAAGGGGAGGGAAGGGAGCAGATGGGACATAGGGGCAGGAAAGATGGTGGAATGCAATGGACAACAATGCCCTAGGTTCATGTATGACTGCATATATGGTGTACATCTATATGTGTACAACCAGAGAAATGAAAAGTTGTGCTCCATTTGTGTACAATTAATCAAAATGCATTCTGCTGCCACATAAGCCTAATTAGAATAAATTTTTTAAAATAAAATAAAGCAAAAAATAAAAAAGCAAATGTGGTATATATACACAATGGGACTTTATTCAGCTATAAAAAATGAAGTTATGGCATTTTCTGGTAAATTGATGAAGTGGAAAACACCATGCTAAGTGAAAAAAAACTTAACACCAAAAAATCAAATAATGCAATTAATAAATAGGCAAAGGAACTGAACAGGCACTTCACAAGAGAAGATTTATGGTCAACAAATATATGAAGAAATGTTCAACATCTCTAGCAATTAGAGAAATGCAAATTAAAACTACACTGAGATTCCATCTCACTCCAGTCAGAATGGCAATTATCAAGAATACAAGTAACAATAAAAAATTTTGGTGAAGATGTGAGGGAAAAGGTACACTTATACATTGCTATGGAACTGCAAATTGGTGCAACCACTCTGGAAAGCAGTATGGATATTCCTCAGAACTTGGAATAGAACCACCATTTGACCCACTTTTCCCACTCTGCAGTGTATATCCAACGCAGTTGAAATCAGCATACTACAGTGATGTAGCCACCTCAATATTTATAGCAGCTCAATTCACAAGACCTAAGCTATGGAAACAACTTAGGTGCCCTCAACAGATAAATGGATTTTTAAAAATGTGGTATATATACACAATGGAATATAACTCAGCCATAAAGAATGAAATTATGGCATATACCAGTAAATGGATGGAAGTGGAGACTATCATGGTAAGTGAAATAAGCCAATTCCCCCCCAAAACAAAGGTGGAATGTTCTCTTTGATGTGTGGATGTTAACTCACAACAAAGGAGCTTAGGGAGGGGAAGAAGTTCATTGGATTAGACAAAGTTCATTGGAATGAAGGGATGGGAGGGGTGATGGGAGTAGGAAAGACAGTAGAATGAATCAGACATAACTTTCCTTTGCTCATATATGAACACAAGATTAGTGTAACTTCACATTATGTATAACAAGAAGAATGGGATCTTAATTAAAATGGGTTGTATTCCATGTATTATAATATGTCAAAATACACTCTACTGTCATGTATATATCTAAAAACAAATTTTTTAAAAAGTGAATAAGTAAATAAGGTTAAAATAGAGTCAAAGAAACACATTTAAAAATATATAAAATATCCTTGACAGGATTGTAGAATGGCTAGTTTGGGTGCTGCTTCTTCTTAGGTGTGAGTAGATGTCCTATTGTTGGGAGCAGATACTCTATAGCATTTAGAATGTGCGGTAGTATGGCAAAGGCTATATAAGATGAACAACCCCCTGTTACTCTGCTAACTTAGAGGGCCTAGCCCCATACAATATTTTGGGGTAAAGAAATCAAGAAAAAATGTTCTCAGGGGCTAATATAGGTCATGTGAACTTAAAAAAATTAGATTTGAAAATTCATACTGTAGATACATATATTCTAAATTTTTTGAATATACAACAAAAGTGTAGACTCTCTGACACTGCTTCTTATCTTAAGTAGCCTTTTTTTAATGTATTTTCTACTTGTTTACGCACTGGTGTGTTTACTGTATAGTCCATAGACTGGCAAAACTAATGCATGTGTTAACTTCATTAACATTTCCTGAATCTATTTAATGTGTGAGAGATTGCTCCAGGTACTGAGATGACAACTAAAATCACAACAGGAAAGATCTCTGCATGCATGGAGCTTGTATTCCACGTGATAGTTTTCTTAGTGACTAAAGTGTACTCAGTTCTGTGTCTCAAGAGTATTTATTTCAAACTTTACCAGAATTGTTTAAAAGCAAAATAAAAATTTTAAGTTTATACTGAGCATGATCATATAGAACCATCAAGAAATTTTTTAAAAACACTTTTTTCTTTTTTAAAAAAATATTTATTTATTTTTTTAGTTGTAGGTGGACAGAATATCTTTATATTATTTTTATGTGGTGCTGAGGATCGAACCCAGTGCCTCACGCGTGCTAGGCGAGCACGCTACCACTGCGCCATAACCCCAGCCCAAACACTTTGTTCTTTAAGATCTCTTAGAAAAATTATTAACTTTATTTGGGGAAGTAGGAGACAATGTTTTGAAATCTTCTGGAGATGAGTAAGTTTTAATCAAATAACATTTTCAGTGTTGACAACACTATCTCAAGAAATGGTATTCCAACATATTTCTCTTAATTATATATATATATATATATATATATATATTTAACAGAACCTTGAATTATAATCCTGTATAGTTAATTATATAACTTATCCTTCTCCTTAGCTATCTACTCAAGCTGACCAAAAGAACTTTAGTAGAATTTACACTTAAAAATAAGTGGGATTCCCTAATGGAAATAAACTATAATTGTGATTTTTTTTCTTTTCTTTTTCACTGTGCTATTTTTTCCTTCCTGAACAACAAATATATTAGATTAAAACTCATATACTATCTTATTTGGTTCTAAAATCAAGGAGAAAACTTCTAGGACTCCTTGGAAACTTAAGTCAGTTAGTGCATTTTGGTTGCCTAATTTATTTCTCACAGTTTGAAGAGACATTGTCCTAGACCAGAAGTTCTCAAGTAGGACATTTTTAACCTTCTGGACTGAATGATTTCTTTTTGTGACCAGATGTCCTGTACATTATGGGATGTTTCATTACATCCCTGTTCTCCCTTCATCAGATGCTACTATCAACCTCCTTCATCCCAGCATGACAGTCAAAATTGTCTCCAAACACTGCCAAATGTTCTCTGGGAAGGAAGCAAAATTACCTGTAAGTGAGAACCATTGTCCTCGATAAGAGAATTCTTATTTGATAGCAGCAATATGTTTATAAAACCCTTTAGTAACTTAAGACCTTCAATTTTAGGGACATACATAAAGTTTTACTTCAATTTGAAAGTAGATTGGATGTTAAAATTTATTTGCCATTCTGCTTATTTAAATTGTTTTATATTAATTATAAATCATAACATTACAGAAAAAGTTTGTAAAATCTATTTAATTATAATTTATGGGAACTAATGTTCTGTAAGACACTATACTATGAAAATAGAATACTAACAATATTAAATGTGGGTTGTTTTCTCAGTCTCTGAGTAAAGAGAGATATGTTAGAGAAGTCCAAATATGAGCAGCATGATCAAAGAATTAATATTAGGAGCATTCATTTGCAAACTAGTTGATTAAATTTTAATGTGTTTTATTGTGAGTGGGAAGTAATATTATGTGACTATTACTAAAAGCCATTCATGTTCCTTCTTGCTTAAGAACTCTGCTCTTGTTAAATATAGAAAACATAATGTGTAGCCATAGAAACTTGCCATTTCCATTACTGGAATTTTCTCATAAAGAGCAAAACTGATTAAACTTTTATTTTCTGGAAAGCGTTTTAAAGTCTAGCAAGGAAATCTCATAATTTTTTTTTCCAAGGAAGAATAGATTTGAAGTAGTGGGCGATCTGAGGGAAAGGATGAAGCAGGCACATCAGGTTGGAAAGCTTATATATTTGTGTAAATATATATAAGCACATGAATTGTGCTTACTTAAAGAGAAATAATCCTTTGTGCAGTGTTCCAATACTGGGTTTGCCATTTTATAGCTAATGATGATTAAAATGGAATGTTAGGGACTATCATAGATCAATCATCAAGAAAAATGAGTCAAAATCCAAAATCCTCTATTTTCAATGAGCACACAACCTAAGATGGAGCTAGAAAATGTACTCAGTGGTACACAAGGCTCCTCTCATCAGCATCCTCATCAATACCCAAAAGCCCCCATGCAATTCCAGATTAATTTTAATATTTAATTTCCTTTATGTGTCTGATTTCCTCACTGTAAATTTAGTTCATTATAACAATAACAAAATATCCACAAGTAGAAAGAATTCATGTACTAATTCATATACTATAAAATCCATCAGAATAAAAAAGATACTCCAAACCAATGACAAAATTACTTTCAATCTGACTAAATACTATTAAGTTCAAAAGGAGCAAGTAAACAGATTGATAAAGTAACCTGGTGAGACTCCAGGCTTGAGGGCTCTGTGTGAGCACTCCGTGTATGGAAAGATTATTTCATAATGCTTCAGAGTCAACTGTGACTGCATTTATTTATCACTGAAACTCAAAGGCATTTCAGTAGACTTAGCAGTCTGAGGACACAGTGAGGGGAGGAACACAAATTAAAACTGTCACCTTGTTTACTTGTACATTCTTTGACACACTGGAAAAAAGTAGAGTATAAACTACTTGTCCCCCAATATGTTGGACTTGAGTTTTTCCTAAAGTGAGTTATCATCTTTTATTTCATTGTATTAGCATGGTACCAAGAAATTTGTCCATTTTTAGTTCCTCATGTGCATTAAACAATATGTCATTTGTTTTAGAATTATAGTGTGATCCATGTCCCCTTAATTATTAAAACTGATTAATTTGGGCTATTTACTCTCTAATCTACAACATGAAAAACTCTGAAGTATTTTCTATTTTAAATTAACTATTTTCTTTTTTATTAGTGCATTATAGTTATCATAATAGTGGGGTTCACTTTGAAATATTCAGACATGCATAAATTTGGTTCATTTCAATCATCAGTGTTTCACCTTTTCCTCCCTTCTCCTGACCCCTTTCCTCTACTGTTCTTCCTTCTATAAATTTATTGTTTTTTAAATTGGTACATTTCAGATACATATAAAATTGGAATTCAGGGTTGGGGATGTGGCTCAGCAGCAGAGTGCTTGCCTACTTGCCTAATGTGCTCAAGGGCCTGGTTTTGATCCCTACCACCACAAAACAAAAAAGAAAAAGTGGACCCCATTGTGATGTATTTATACATGCACATAGCATAGTTTGATCAGTTTAATTCTGTAGTTCCTCCCTTCCCATGCCCCTACCCCACATTGGTCCCCTTCCTCTACTAAACTGTTCTTATTTCTATTTTCATATAATCTCCTGTTTTTTAAAAATTTACCAGAAAATAACATAATTTAATTCATTTTTATGGCTAAGCAAAACTCCATTGTGTATATATACCACAATTTCTTTATCCATTCATCTGTCAATGGGTACCTGAGTTGGATTCATAATTTGGCTGTTGTGAGTTGTGCTTCTATAAACATTGGTGTGCAGGTATCACTAGTTTGCTTATGTTAGTTTTTCTGGATGAATTCTAAGGAGTTGGATAGCTGGTTCTTACAGAGGTTCCATTCCTAGTCTTTTGAGGAATCTAATACTACTTTTCAAAGTGGTTGTACTAATATGCAGTCCCATGAACAATATATGAGGGTACTTTTCCACTACATCCTTACCAGCACTTTTCATTATTCTTGATGATTTCCATTCTAACCTGAGATAAAATATCCATGTAGTTTTCATTTGCATTTCTATAATTGCTAAGGATGTTAAATTTTTTTACAATTTTTTTGGCCACTTTTATTTCTTCTTTTGAGAAATGTTGGTTTAGCTAATTTGTCCATTTATTGGTTGAATTATTGATTTTTTTCCTTTTTGTTAAGTTTTATAAGTTCTCTATATGTTCTGGATATTAATCCCCTACTGGAAGAGTACCTGGCGTAGGCTTTCTCCCATTCTCTAGGCTTTCTCCTCACACTTTTGTTTTCTTTGCTGTTCAGAGGCTTTTTAATTTGAAGCCATCATATTTATTGATTCTTGCTTTTATTTTTTGAGCTTTAAAGGTCTTATTAAGAAAGTCAGTGCCTGCACTGATACATTGGAGTGTTGAACCCACATTTTCTCCTAGCAGTTGCAGAGTTTCTGGTCTAATTCCTAAATTCTTGTTCTGGTTTGAACTGATTTTTGTGCAGAGTGAGAGAGAAGGATCTACCATCATTCTTCTACATATCGATATCCAGTTTTCCCACCACCATTTTTATAAAGGCTGTCTTTTCTCCAATATATGGTTTTGACACCTTTGTCAAGGATAAGATGACTATATTCATTTGGATTTGTCTCTGTATCTTCCATTCTATTCTTCTTATTCATACTATACAGTATGTTAGTTTGAAATATGTATGCCTTGTGGATTGGTCAAATTGAATTCATTAACATCCTAAAGTATTTTTAAAGTAATAAAATAATGTGATCAGTGATTCATTATCATGAAAATGTCAAAAATGTTTTTGTTAAGGCAGACACTGTTTTGAATGGTTATTATTTTGCTACTTCTTGCTTAGGGATTTGAACAGGTTTAAAGGATTTGGTGATGAAAACAGAGATCCCCTGCAGGTTCACTGTGGAAGCACTTTATTGAAGACACTGTTTTGAAAGTACTGTCTGTGCTACATACTTATGTACCCAAAAGTAAACCAACTTCCTTAGGACATCAAGCTTTCCCCCTGTCTAGGTTAATGTGATCTCCAAATTTGACTGCAGTATGTCAACATCATTCACAGATGTTGCAGTATACCCTAGAAATGTCTTTGTGCTTCCATCTAGATATAAATGAGAAAGGATTTGTCCCTAATTATTGCATCAGTGGCTCCCCAGCAACTCCTCAGATAGAAAATTCAAATCAATGCTTCTTAGCAGTTCTAGTGGAAAGATTGTCAAGGCAGCAAAATGAAATGAATGGTTATCTATGAGAACCAACACTCTGCCATTTTTCTCCCTAATATCTCAGTGGATGAAGAAGCATGTATAAACTCTGTGTCCATGAAGAGAGAACTGAAGAATATACTCAATATTTCACTTAGGTTTTTTCTGATGTTTCCAGAACATATATTTTCTAAATCTTATTTTAAGAGAAGATAAGATTTTTTAACCTTATTTTTTTAAATCTACTTTATATCTTTTAAATTTAATGTGGAAATACTTTTCTCAAATGTTTAATGACTTTTTTCTTTTGACAGGGGGCACACCCAATAATAATCATACAAGTCAGGATAACCGGGTAGCAGAGATTCAGATTGAAACTCACATTACCCGCTAAGAAGGGATCCCAAAAAATGGACAGTTTAGTCTATTTTTCAATGTTATACTTAATGCATGGTTTCCAGACAACAAGTCTTCATCCCTTCTCCCTGAGAAGCCCCTTTCCTTAGGCCTGCCAGGCTGGCTATAAACAGGATTAGTTGTATAATAGGTAAGCCTTTGCATTTGCCCTTCAGTATTGTTCAGAGGGATGATAATTAAAGAAAGATCAGTTTAACTTCTAAATTATTGGGTGTGCCCCCTGTCAAAAGTCATCCTAGAGAGGGGAATTTTCAAACCATGGAAATACATACTTAAATATTCTATATTTAATTATGGTGGGATCCATTTTGGAAGCAGATAAAATCAATCCATACCACTTTCCTTAGAGGGAATGAAAACACTGGCATTGCTAGTCAAACAAATGTATCTTGAGCCCTGAGCTGCTGATTTACTTGAGGTCTGAACTATTTACATTAGGTGTATGAACAATATAAATGAAAAAGCAGCTGCACATATGGGCCAAAAAACATCAATAATTTGATTATTTTCCTCCACAGCAGATAGAGAAAAATAACTTAAGGAGCCAGTAGGAACATTAAAATAAGCTTTTCTCTCCTGGATAATAAATCTGAAGAAAATACCTCATCTCTGCCAGGGCAATATTCCTAGAACATCTTTCTTAAATCCAAGTACGTTTAACACTCCTTGAAATTTCATGGTCTAATCATGTGCTAAGACTCCTCTATAACTCCATCATTCTCCAGTGAGGGACAAGGAAAAATACCTTTCTTTGGCCTGTAAATATTGGAAAGTTAGCACAAATTAAGGACCAGACATGGAGGATAATCTCCCAATTTGGTTCTTTCATTTAACTATTTGTATACAAAGTTTATAATACTACTTCTGTCCTTGGGAACAGCTAAATGACTTTACAAAGTCCATAAATATCAGTTGGGAAAATTTTGTATTCAAAGGAGTAAAAAAAAAACTGGAAATGGATTTGAGAGGCATAATAACATCTGCTAGGTTTGGAAAATATGATTTTCCTCAAGCCATTTTGTGCAATTCACATCCAAGTTTAGAATAATGTTCCAATTTATTAGGCTGTGTTGTGGTTCCAGTTATATTTTATTTTTAAACTAACTAGTTTTACATATAATTTTACTAATAGGGCCAGAACTTTATATCTATCTGAATAAAATTTAAATCATAATCATTTTACTTTGGCACATTTTATGGAAAACACTGAAATTTCTAATTGTAAAAGGGAAAACAGCTATTAACTAACACATGGTTAAAATAAGACTCACTCATGTAAGTATTAGGACTTGAGTTTCCTTCCCAAGGACACAGTATCTTAGACTATATGTACCATATGTATATATTTGGTAGAAATTGTTAATGAACAGTATACTTGCAGAGTTTTCTACCCTTCCATATGCCTCACAAGCCAATAATGGAATTATTTTTATCTACAAGCTGCTCTGGGACCATGAGAAAAGGGAATTGCATAGGGACCATATTGCTTGTCTCTTGTTCCACTTCACCGACTAGTGACTCTGGGCAAGCCCTGAGCCCTCACATTTCCTCATCTGTGACATATGAGTAATAATACTTAGCATAGTTGTGAGAATCACTGTACAAGCTATAAATGAGGTATAGTCTACTTAAACCAGAATGATTAAGCATTTACTCTAAACAGCTACAGATATTTAGAAACAAAAGTCTCAGTATTTTGGATTATTTCTTAGTAAAGGAATAATCAAAAATATCAATGATATAAAATGAACATTTCATAATATAAAAATCATGCACAGTAGATAATTCCCCTCATCATCTCTAGATATGTTTGCCTAATCTATTATCTACATTGATCTCTATGTCAGAGTTTTAAAAAATACAAACTGTAGAGAAACATCAAAATTCAACAGTAAAGAAAAAATCAACCTAATTTCAAAAATGAGCAAAAGAAAGAAAAAAAGACAAAACTCTTGAACAGACACTTCACCAACAAAGACATAGAGACAAATGGCAAATAAGTACATGGAAAGATGTTCAGTATCACCAGCTATCAGAGAATTCATTCACCTATGAGAATGGTTAAAATCTTGAAAATAATCAAAATTCCAAGTGCTGGAGAGAACATAGAGCAACTTGAACTCCCTCTCATACACTGCTGGTAAGAATGCAAAATGGAACAACTATTCGGACAACGGTTTGGCAGTTTCTTATAATGTTTTTCTAATTTTATCTATGCATTTGTGAACAATTCTACTCCTAAGATTTCCTCCTGGGAAATAATATTTGTGTTCACATAAAAATGTCTATACACGTTTATAGGAGCTCTATTCATAATTGCCAAAACTAAAAACATCCCAAATGTGCTTTGGTGGGTAAAATAATAAATAGTGATACATCCATTTGTGGAATACTACTCAGTAAGAACAAGGAACAAACTATTAACATACACAATGAAGGAATTGTGCTGAAAGAAGGCTAGTTACTGAAGCTTACATACTATATGGTTCCCTTATATGATATTCTTGAAACAACAACAAAAAAAAGTATAATGGAGAAAAAGTAAGCATTTACCAGGGGTTAGAGGTCAATGACATTGTGACATATGGAGGTAGTCCAGGGAGTTTGGGACACACTGGCCCTGTGCAGTATCCTGATTGTGGTGGTTGTTATACAAATCTACATGTAAATCTACACACGTTAAGATTAATGTGACTACTCACCATAAAAATCATAAATTTACCATACAAAATTTTTGAACATAAAATTTAAATCTATATACTGTATACCCTTCTACTATTCAAGAATTTTTATGACTACACTTTTTTTATATACTGGATAAAAGTGAGACTTCAATGCAACCATCTCTCCATCTTCTTCTACTTCTCTCATAACTCCGTAATAAATAATCATCAACAGGCAATTACTAAATGGTTGTGTATTTAAGTCTCAGATTTTACATTTACATAATAATGGAATACATCTCACATGAAAATCCAGAGGTCTTATCTATAGAATTCTAAATATTCAAATATTTATTAATATCTGAATGAACAATTCTTGACTTATCCAATTCTGAAGTCTTCAAATATTTCCAGATCATAAAAAATAATAATTTTTCACAACAAATTAATTATTGCATTGATGCTTCTTAGCATGTATAAATTTGGTCCACATTCTAAATTCAATGTTTATGAATCACTACTAATATTCACATGATTAGAACCCGGAAAGCACATTATTACTAACTTACACTTATAACATGACATCTGTCTTTCTCAATTTCTCTCCCTCTTGTTTTTCTCCTCCTCCTACACCTTCTTCTTTTTGTTCATTTTTGTTTGTTTTATTTTTGGTTGGTTTGGTGTGGATTTTGTGTCATTCTCTAAGTTAATATTGGCGGTTGTATTTAGCCTGTGTCCCTTTTTCCTGTGAACTATCACCCTGACCTGTCAGTGTAAATTCTAGTAGATATCCAACTTCAAATCCTGTGACTGACTTCTCAAAATTCTGATAAGGTGGTATAAATAAGACTAGACTGCCATGTAAGTACAAAAAGCCTTGACTAGAAAACTGACAACTGAACCAGAATTCAGCATTCTTTAAATTCAATATGGCATGTTCATAATGATTTTTGCTAAGAGCAGAATTATGTTTTTAAATAATGTATATTGGCTCATAAATCAACGAACAGTTAAGGGAACATTTTTAAGAACGAAAGCAGGGACCAGAAGGGACAATTGGGGTGAGAGCAGATAGGAAGTTTTCCCTAAGGTCCTGTGGACATCACTCTTACCCTCATGTAACTTTATTTTGGGGAGTTATTTAAGGGAAATAGACATATCTTGTGACCCCAAATATCCATTCTAATTTTCCAATACCATTAATTACTTGCCATTCTTAACCTAGATAAAATAACTAAGAAGGCATGGGCCCTGACTACAATGCGTCTGACATGTTTAGGGAATAAAAATTTATATGTTTGAAACAATTCATGAACAAATAAATATAAGAGTCTATAGGAAGAGAACTTTATAAACAGTAGAAAATCAGAGAAGAGATTTGTGGCAGAGTATTTAAAAGCTTCTTATAGGAATTGAGTCTTATAGGACTGAGCTCTGAATAATTGACATATGGAGAAGAAAAGGTGGTCCATTCTAAGCTAGAAAGATTTAACTCAGGATGCAGACAGGTGCAAGACTAGACCTGTAAAGTGAGGCACATGAGCCAAAAGAAAAGCCAGAAAACTGTTGTTGTAAACAAATGACAAAATTATCTGTTTCCTTTACCTGAAGTATGTATGAGGTTTTGCTGTAAATACAAACTCACCAAGTTTAAACAGATGTTGCATGAGAATTAGTTAAACTATAAAAGAGTAAATGTTTTCATAAATATAGAGTTCATATAGTTAAATATAGTTTGAATATTGTCAAATGGACTAGAAAGCAGGTTTTTTTTCATTCCTAGGACACTGTAAGGATTGCTATGCTATGTAACATATGTATTCTAGAATTTACAGACATAAACACACACATACATACACACACACAGAGCAGATTTGGGGTACTCCTAGTGAACTCATTGACCTTAATGAAAAACAGGGAAATCTATCTTCTACTATCTTCTATTATCCAGCAATCTATTAGGATTTGTCATCAAAATATAAAGAACTCAAAAAACACCAAAAATCAAATAACCCAATCAATAAATGGGCCAAGGATCTGAACTGACACTTCACAGAAGAAGAAATACAATTGACAAATATATGAAAAAAAGTTCAACATCTCTAGCAATTAGATAAATGCTAATAAAAACTACTCTAAGATTTCATCTCACACCAGTCAGAATGGTAATTATCAAGAATACAAACAATAATAAATGTTGGTGAGGATGTGGGGAAAAGGTACATTCATACATTGCTGGTAGGACTTCAAATTGGTGCAACAATTATGAAGTTTCCTCAGAAAACTTGGAATGGAACCACCACTTGAACCAGCTATCCCACTCCTTGGTTTATACCCAAAGGACTTAAAATAAGCATACTTCAGTGATGCAGCCACATTAATGTTATCTTAAAGTTTTTTCAAGAACCCCTAAGAAATAATCTTTGTTAAACAATTATGTTATGGAATCACCAAATATTGGATGAGTACATATGAGACAGAGTTATAATGCAAAATGTTTATACCCCTTGGAAAGTCATTACAAAAGATAGAAAGTAGCAGAGTATGAAAAGTATGCTAGTTATCTTTTGCTATGTAACAAATAACTACCTATTGTTTGTGTAACAATATTTGTATAGCAAAATTTATCTTACAGTTTGCAAGTGCAACATAACTGGGTCTTCCATTTCAGAGTCCTTCACAGGGTGCACTAAAGGTACTGCCCTGAGCTGCAGTTATTTGAAGACAACTGGAGAAGGTCAAGCTCACTTACATGGCTATTGTCTGGAATTACTTCCTCAGAACCATTGACTAGAGGTTGCCTTCAGTCCCTTTCCTTGCAGACTTTCCATAGAGCAGCTCACACATGGAAGTTTCCTTCATCAAAGCAAGCAACTGACGGGCTCCAAAGAAACAGTGGGAACAAATGGAAGCACCAGGCTTTTACAATCTAATCCCCAAAGTGACAGCCCACCACTTTGGCCATATTCTATTCATCAGAAGTGTGTTATTCAATCCAGTCCACACATATACAAAGGGAGGCTTTCATATTACATAAGGATTAGAAATCATTGAGAGCCATCTTCAATCTATTCTACAACACAGGGTTTGGTAAATAAGTTTGAAATAGATTGACTATGAGTGAGTTACAGAAATCTACATATGCATACAGAAGTGGAGGTGATGCATCCTGGTTCTTAGAGACTCATATATTATGCATGCCCCAGATCACCATATGTCTGTGAAATTCAGAAATGCAAATTCAAATTAACAAGTATTATTCCTTTAATAACCACTAATGTTTCTGCTTTGAGCATTGCCAGTTTTTAACATAAATGGCATGAAATGTCAAATGGAATTGCACTTCAGCAATCTAACTTGTTTAAATAATGCTTCTGTGTTTGAAATGTTCTCTCATACTAGAAGTATGCATTCAAATTCTTATAAATGTTTCAGGTTATTAACTCATCAACTTTTTTTGAAAAGAGGTGATGAAATGATCAGTTTCATAATTATAAAAATTAATTTTATGTTTATTTAGACTATATTTTGTTCAGTCCTTGGCCCACTCCTCACCCTTGCCATATCTTAGGATAGTTTGAATACTCTTCTCAGCTCCAGTGAGCTTATGCATTGTCTGGTGATTCCCTTTGACCAATGAAATGACAGGATGTTGGCTTCATGCACAAGCGTTAAGGGATAGTACATGTTTCTCCCTCCCTTTAAGATTTGCCCTTCAGTATAAAAACATGTTCTGTGCTCCTTGAATTGGTCTCAGAATGAGAATATACTTGGAGCTGGTTGGAACCTTTCCTGAAGCCTAGAACTAAATCCATCTGGAGCCAGACTAGCTCTGCGCAGCCACAAGCAATAGTTAGATCAACATGCAAAAAATAAATGTTTCTTGTTAGAGATTTGGTGTTATTCATTTAGTAAGCAAAAGTTTTAATAATAAAACAGCATGTTTAATAATAAAGGAAAAGGACATAAACTTTAGATGTGGATTATCAATGATTTCCAACCATCCCAGACTGAGGGAGTAATTCTTCCATTCTAAACATTATTTCTTACTGTGCTAAGCCTTGTATAATCTCAAAAAAGTTACTTTAATGTCTCTGAATCACAGTTTTCATGGAAGAATTTAGTGATATAATAGATCTGACAGCATCTAATATAGTCCTAGAATCTAGTAGTAACTATCTGATGTTTAATTTTCTGATAGCCCAGCACAGCACACTGAAAGTAAATATTAGGAACTTATTAGAGCAGAAAAGCATTAATGTAAATAACTCAGTAACCTATCTGAACTGACAGGAGATTCCAGAAACTAAAATTTTAACTGTGTAATTAAATATGAACCTGACCCACTAGTACAGATGATAAGACTTTATGGATTTAAAAAAAAGCTCAATAATAATTCCTTCTATGAAAATTAATGGTACTTCCAAACAAGTAAATTCCTTTTTAATACAGGCTCCACAAATTAAGAATTTGTGATAACAATTTTGGATGAGGATGAAATTTACCTTTCTTTCTTTGTAACTGGACATGAGAAAAGGGTCCACAATGAGTATAATCAAGCTTAGAAAGTTTGCTGAATCTACTAATGTTAGTACATTACATTTTTGTTAATATGTGCTGTGGCAACAGAAAACCCACATTTTAGTGGATTACAAAAGCAAAGATTTAGTTTTTGCTAACATTTCCTGCCAGTTGTGGACTGGCTGCAACTATGTTCCATGCACCCATTTTATACAAGGGTGGAGGCTGCAGGAGCAGTTCTAATCTAGGATATGCTAGTCTTAAATACAAAAGAAAAAATGGCTCCTACAGCTTCTGCCAGAACAAGGTATATGTCACTTATACCATACTGACCAAAGCAAATCATGTCACCAACACCTGACATCAATGGCAGTTCAGAAACAAGTCCTATAGAACTGGGCCTACTAGAACAGTAAAGCAAATAATCAGGAACAATAATGCAATTCACCACACCGATAAAATAATTTATAAGTTAAAAGGCTTAGCACACTAAGCAAATAAAAGCTGTTAATCATGACAACTTCTTATTAGTAACCAAACCAAGTCTGTAGTTATCTACCTAGTGTTAGAAATACCTAGGTGCTACAAGAAATCAAATGTAGTTGAAAGTGATTTGTCAAGACACATTGTACTTCTGCAGAAAGGTGCACTCCCAACGAGAATCAGCAAGCAAGCATACCTGGGCAAGCAATCAGCCAATATTTATCCCTAACAAGGTATTGAACCTTGGTCCTGATAAAAATTGGGGCAGGCATGGAAAAGGGCTACAGTTGTAAATGGATACATGTTAGAGAATTTTAAAAATGACTCCATTCTGGTCATATGATTCCCTAATTTAAGATGGCTTTATTCTAATCACATGATTCCCTTATTCAAGATGGCTACATTCTGACCACATGGTTCCCTAACTTAAGATGGCTCCATTATACATGTGAAACTTCAATTACAGTAAATATACCTGTGTTGCCTTACAGGTTTAACTTTGATAGAAAAGAAAACATAAATCTTACTATTTCCCCTCTTATATGAGCCATATAAATTCTTTCCTTCAAATTTGGATAATATCTTTTGACATTTTTGTTCAATAGTATCTAATACAGGAGGATTATTTTGATATGCAAGTGGGGTTTGTTTGGTGAGAACCATCTGTCAATCATTGAATAAGACCTTCTATTCATGGAATTGTATAATATCTAACTGCAGTCATAACTCCTGCT
The DNA here is from genome assembly GCA_004024805.1 of Geosciurus inauris. Lineage (NCBI taxonomy): Eukaryota > Metazoa > Chordata > Mammalia > Rodentia > Sciuridae > Geosciurus > Geosciurus inauris. Next base: position 2,324 of record PVHX01013631.1, on the reverse strand, counting down.
GTTACCTGATTCCTGGATTTGAACTCATTAGGAACCCCTTGAGGAATTCAAATTAAATCTGCATGAATATGGGGATCCAACGACCCTGGGGAAGAGAGATCCCTCTTCTTCCCAGAGAACTGGGATTGATTGGGTCCAAAAAATGCCAGGGGAAAGCAATAGCCAATTGAACCAAAGTGCAAGTTTCACTCCATTGGAGGGTAAGGTCCCAAGTAACAGCCCTCCACAATACCACCAGACACCAATTAGGGCTATAGTGAGTGTGTTTGATTAGATATCTCCTCAAAGGACTGGCTTTCATTGAATCCAGACATATTTCTCAAGAAAGTCTATTCCCCTGCCACAGACACACATACCTAGAGAGGCATAAGGTGCAATTGGTTCCAAGGAAATGAAGTCTGTTGGACTCTGCGGATTCATCCCTTAAGCCCTTAACTGCTGGGAACAATGACAGGGTCTTGCAAGAGTTGTTACCATAAGCCATGTTTCCCTGAAAGAGGAATGTCATACAACTCTTGCCTATAAAGTCTGAGGACAAGCCAAGTGGAAATGGGACCACTTGAGCTTCTGGCCTCCCTGTCATGCAAGCATAAGAGTCACTTTTATTTAATGTGCCAACAGATGTTTAATCCCTTCCATCTAGGCATTTCTCACTATATCTACTTTAAGAGTTTGTAATACAGTGGAATGAATCTGACTTAACTTTCCTATGCATATATATATAACTACACTACAGTGAATCTCCATATCATGTACATCCACAAGACTGGGATCCTAATAAGAATAAAATGTACTCCATGTTTGTAAAACTATGTCAAAATATACTCTATTCTTATGTAAAACTAAAAATAACAAATAAAAAATTATATATGGCCGTTAAATAGGCCTTACAGTGTGCCTTATCTTCTATTAGGCATGTATGTACACACACACACACACACACACACACACACACTTTTTATCAATTTTTTTATTTCTAAGGTATCCTTGGTAGCATCATTATTAGATTTCCAGAGATCAATTTCTCTAAAATATGCTGGACAACAGTCTTTGTCCCAGATAATTGCCCCTGACTATGTAAATCTTCACAGGCATAAAATTTAACAACCAGAGGGAAGGTGGTCTGGGTTATATCTATGCAAATAGAAGCTACCAATTATGACAGCTTTTTATTAGTAACTAAACCAAATCTGCAGTGTCTCTACCTAGAATCCTTTAATAATGAATGCATATAATTAAGTGTACTTAAAATAGTAAAGCTATAGTTGACTGAAATATAATTCATACTTTTCACTAATTTGGACTGATCAGGCCACCAGTTATAGACCAAATTAGTGATACTTTATTACATATGTCTCAAAAAATAGAAAGGTAATATTGACTTGAAATAGAATTAGCTTAAGAAACTTAACAAAATCAAAACACTTATGGTAAAATTTAAATTATGCAAGTGATTTTTCTGAGGTCCATTTCACAAATGCACAAATGCATCACTGTCCTCTGATGCTTTTAGGGTAAGAAGCAGTGATGTGCTGAAGAATTTTGTACCAGTTTGTGAGTTAATTTGTCTGTTAATTCTTTAGAAAACATACAAGGTGGTAATAAAACACAGACATATTAAACAATTAAATCATATAAACTTGCAATTAAATTGTATTAAAAGCCAAAGATGATAAATTCTCAAAGCTCATCATTCCCCAATTATATTCCACAATTTTTAGAAATATACATTTTGATACTTTATGATACTCTGTGCTCTTGAGATTATTTATATCCACTGTAGCTATATATGTAAATATTCTGTACTGGTAAGGTACTGCACATTGTCATGGGCCAGGGTATATGGGCAATGACCGAACAGACTCCATTTTACCTAAGACTCCATGTCATGTAAGAAATGCTTCTCCCATGGAAAAGCCCTGCCTCTGTACCTATCATTAGTTGCTTAGCATAGTATGTTTGGTAGCACAAAATGGCAATTCTTATACAGTGTAAAATTATTCTTTTTGATTCCCATTTTTCTTGGGCAATTTACTCCATAGACATTACTAATCATTCTTCAACTTATATTTAAATAGGATCATTTTGACCCACTTCCCCTTCTGCTTACAATTTTAGATCTCATGATGTTTGTTTATGGTTTTGAATCATAGCAACAGCCACTTATGATTAATATGGTTTTGAGCTATAAAGCTTTGTTCTAATCCTTTGAGGAAGTCAAAGGTGCAGCCTGCCTCTTGGCCCACCAAATGGTGAATCCAGACCCCCCACTGGTGAATAAAAATGGTTCCATGTACTGCTTTAAGATTCACTGGGTGGTTAAC
>PVHX01013630.1:0-53841 GCA_004024805.1 Geosciurus inauris | reverse complement strand
GATTAAGCAAAGAATTCTTAGATATGACACCAAAAGTGTGATCCTTAAAATAAAAAATCTTGACAAATTGGACTTTATTAAAATTTCAAAACTTTGGCCTGAGAATGAAAATATAAGTCCCACATTAGGAGAAAATATATCCAAGTCGTATCTGACAAGAAAATTAACAAAGCCTAGTTTAAAAATTGTTCAAATTCAAAAGAAAACAAGTGATTCAATTTAAAGGTGACCAAAATATCAGAGAAGACACTTGACTAAAGAAGACATATGGATGTCAAATAAACATATGAAATATGACCCATGTCATAAAAATATAATGATATACCATTATATTTCTGTTAGAATGCTTAAAATATAATAGCTGGACAAAATGTTTTGCTGGTGAGAATATGGAACAACCAAAAATCTCATACATTACTGGAAGAGATACAAAATTGTGAAGCAACTTTGGAGATAGTTGGACAATGTCTTATAATTAAACATACTTACCAGACTACCCACTAATGTTCATGAAATATGAAAACAATATGTTCACAAATGATGAATTTCAAATGCATTTTGCTAGGCAAAAGAAGTCCCAAAAGAGTACAGTAAGATTTTATTATATGATATTCTAAACAGTCAAAAGTATAGACACAGAAAATATATCCATGTTTGTCAAGGGTTAGGGCTGGGTGAAGGAGTTTGACTATGAAAGAGAAGTACCAGGAATTTGGGGGTAACAGAACTACTCTGTCTCTGTTACAACTATGGTAATAGAAAGCTCTGTACATTTGTCAGAAAATGCATAGGACTTACACCAAGAATAAATTTTGCTGCATCTCATTTTTAAAAGTGCCTTATATCAGCAAGTGAAAGACCATTGATAGTTAACCTTCAACAAGAGGTAATAGGAAACAAGCCAAAACCTCACGTCCTCAGGCCATTATGAGAAAGTGAACAACTACTTTTCATAAAGGTTTTCATAATGGCATGCACTGAATTAACAGCCCATGTTTCCGTACCTACTTTTCACTTTTAACTAAAAAATTATGTGATTTAATCAAATGATAAGGCTCATGGTGCAGAGTACATTACACATCACCCGCTTAGAGTCACAGTGCTCCTGAATAAAACATTGGGGGTGCTTAATGGAAAGGTCGTGAGTTCGTTGACTTTGTTGTTATTACCATAATTAAGGCAAAATATAGCTAGCTAAAAAGGGCTTGCCAAGATAATGAAGATTTCTTAATTACCCGAGGCTTTGCACAAGCCAACTTCATGTTAAACTCAATTTTCCCCTGACACACTGAACACTTAATCAGAAAGTACCTTCACGTGGAACCTGAGAATTTGGGAAATGGAAGAACTACAGGGATCACAGAACCAGACCCAGGCTTTCATTTTACAAGCATGAAATCTTAGTGTCTTTCCATGTGGCCCTACAGCGGCATAGTGCCTCCTGTCTCAGGACCTGTGAATGTGATAAGCCATGTTTCCCCCTGAACCTTTCCTGTGTTTCCTCTAGTGGCCAGAATTGACTGGCTAGCTCATGGAATACAAAACAGACTTCCCTTGTAAAATGGGGTTACAGAACTCAAACTTGTATCATGATTGCCAGTGGTTTCAGACTGGAATATGAAGTTCAAAGTATCTTCACATAACATAGGCAGAGAAGTGATCTTAATAATCTTAAAATAGTCATCTTTCTGTATCCTTACAAGATTGGTTCCAGGACCCCCTGCAGATACCAAGATCCATACGTGCTCAAGCCCCTGGTATAAAAAACTATAGTATTTGTATAAAACATGTGCATCCTCCTGTATACTTTACATCACCTCTAGGTTATTAATGATACCTAGCACTATGTAAATGCTATGTAAATAGCTATTATACTGTATTTTTTAGGGAATAAGAAAACAGTATGTGTTCAGTGCAGATGCAGTTTTTTATGAATATCTTCAAACCCAAGATTGGTTGAATTCATGAGTGCTAAACCCATGGATACAGCAGACTGACTGTATATGAATCTTACTCCACTCATTTCTTGAGACTTCGCTTTTAAGAGTGTGTGGATTTGGGTCTGAACATTTGATAATTACTTCTGGTTCTACTGAAACTCAACATGCAAGGGAAACAAGAAACCCCACACAGGGGCTGGGGTTGTGGCGCAGTGGTAGCGTTGCTCGCCTAGCACGCGGGAGGCACTGGGTTCAATCCTCAGCACCACATAATAAAAGCTATTGTGTCCACCTACAACTAAAAAATATTTAAAAAGAAAAAAAAAAAGAAACCCCACACAAACTACCCTTTCATCCTCATATCCCAGCTCCAGTCTTGTATGCACAAAGGAGACAAAGTCTTCCAAGGGCCTCAAGAAATAAAATTAGGTGATCTAAGAGCATAGAAAATACACCAAATAAAAGATTAATTTCAACTTTTATGCCCAGAGAGGTTAGGGCATAGTCAAAAATACTCTGCAGAATTACAGTGTTTTCCTAAAATATTGTTTGTAATTTTAAGAATCCACAAATTTTCTGCTTCATAACTTACCAGCAATTATTTTAATATACAACTAAAAATTTTCACAAAATTAAAAATTACATTTCTAGAAAATTCCCCAAAGTTTTTTAGATATGAGCAATGTTTGTCCTTTAGCTCTTTGTGTTATTTCCAAACACATACCCCAATATAACCCCAGAGGAAGTATATTGTAAACATACACAAACACACACAACATTCTGGTAAAACTGGAATTTCACTAGAATGCTCACACAAAAGGGGGGAAAATCACCTTTGCTGTTATTGGGCAGGTGAAATAGTAAACTGCTGCATTGTAACAGATTCTTTGCCTTCAGGACAAACTTTAAAACCAAACTGACTAGAAATCATTCAAATCTGCCAACTGTGATTGACTTCCTCAAGTTCTTTAGAAAGATTAGTTTGGCACTATCCAGTAACATTGAAGAAAACATGTACCTTATGACTAGTAATTCCACATTTGGGGTATACTCTGCACCAAGATCCTGCTGGAGAAGTTTTAACATTATTTGCCAGAGCTTCAGACTAAAGACAATCATCTATGGTAGGATAGGTAAAGAAATAAGTAGTTCATCCAACTCCATTATATGATAGAAAACTAAAAGTTACAAGGAAATTAATTAGCATGAATTCTTTGAAACATTGCTGAACAACAAAAAACCATAAGAACTCTTAAGGTCTGATTTGTATTATGTAAAGTTGAAAACATGCAAAACTAGATTATATTGTTCAGGAATGCTTGAATATGCATTAAATAACTTTAAAAACAAGGAATTACCATAAAGTTAACGAATGTAGATATCCTAAAGAGACAGGAGGTAACCTGATGGAGCAAAGCCTCAGAGGGCCTCTAAGTGTTGGAAAGGGTTGTTATTTGGGTTGTGATCATGTAAGTATTCACCTGTAATTACCTGAGAGGAAACTTGATTCTTATCTGTCCACAGGTGTGGCCTGTACAAGCTGCAGGCCTCTACAGCTAAGAAAGCCCATTTTAGTGTTAGCAGCTAATCACAGCAAAGGATGCCTACCTGTGTTAGCTCAGAGGGTGGCAGCCAGCAAAGCCTGATTTTTCTCTACCACCATTGAGTGGCAAGTTGCAGCTCTTAATGTAGGCCATGCCCTCCAGTGTTGCAGCAGATCCCAGGAGCCCACCACCAACTTCCAAGGTCTTGTCTCACAAATCTTATGAAATTCACCAGACAACGGATGATAATAGTGCAAGACTTAGTCAAGTGCAAACTCTTGCAGGAGAAAAGGGGGCCCTGAAATTGCAGATGAGAATAAGGAAGATAGGATTGAGGACTACCAAATAAAGCAGTTCCTGTAATCATTCAGAAGGGAAAATAAATATAAATGTAAGAATACATGTATATTAGACCACAGAATTCACATTTGAGTGCCACCTATGTACCATGACGCAAACATGCTCATACAAACTTAGGAGCAATTCAAGCAACATACCAACGTTCCTTATATAAAGAAAATCAGCATTAGAACCACAGCCTACGGGACAGGAGTCCTCTTTCTCCTTTGCTAGCAAACCAATAAAACTTTTTCCTTTTCCTCAAAATCATGTCCTCATTATTGGATTACACTGGGGACAAGGACAAAGTTTTCAGTAACAAATTCGGTGCCCCAGGTAGGATCTGAGAGCAGCCACTGCTCTAGCTTTTCTGGGCAAACCTGGCTTTCCAAAGAACCCCACTTCCATGCTGAGGATTCATGGTACTGGTGAACTTGAGAGCCAGCTCCTAGAGTGTTAGGCGATGGGTGAGTTTGCCTCACATTGAACTGGAGAACCTATTCCTTTAAGAAAAGGGAGGGACTGAAAGACTGTCCCAGCAGCTGCTGAAGCTCCTTTTGCTTTGGGGAACACCCACCTTCTCTCCTTGAATGATACAGATTGTTCCATCCTGGTCTACTTTGAGAAAAAGTAAACTCAGTAAGTCACAATACCCTTGGCCATCTGGGAAGTCCACTGTATACATGAGGAGATTCTTGATTCCACACATTTGGTCCCTCTTTGTGGGGACCTCTGTGGCACCACTGGTATAGGAGTCATGGTTAAGGAGGACTCGAGAACCTAAGGATATGTACTCCCTTCTGGTCTGTTCCAGGTTCTCATTTGTTGGCCTTGGGCTCAGGAATTCCCCTGGTTGTATTTTTGTTTGTATCTTTTATTGCCCCTTTTTAAATTTTTTTTTAATTTTTTTAACAGCAGAATGCATTTCCATCCATAGTGCACATTTGGAGCATAATTTTTTATTTCTCTGGTTGTACACAAAGTAGAGTCACACCATCCATGTTTTATTGCCCCCTTTAAGACATGTAGTCTCTTGGGAAAGATCTTGGCTGCTCAATTTAAAGGTTCCCATCTGTTGGCCATAGTTTGGGCTCTGCTCTGGTTGACTTTTTTTTGTACAATCTTGCAATTGGAGTTGGTTCATCAGAGGTAAAGTAAGTTGAAGAAAGGGCCACCTATAGGCATAATCCTAAGATAACATTTTGCTGTAATGATCTGGCTCTTGAATGGCATTCTGGATTATTACACAATCTTTCAGTTGGAGTTACTTTGTCAAAGGTAAAGTAAGTCAAAGAAATTTGTACATGCAGTTCTGTCTGTTTTAAAGGTTTCTGTCTGTCAGCCCTGGTTTTAGTGATCCTCACTTTTCTGTTTTGTGTATGTTACTGGCCCTTAAGATGTGGGCCATACTGTTGATGTCACTGGGTAGTCTCTTGAGCACAGAGAGTCTGGCTGAATGGGCCATCTATAGGCCCATTCATATATAAGCCTAAGAAAAAGTTTACAATAACACACTGTTCTTTCAGTGATTTTTTTCCAGATTATTATACAATCTTGAAGTCAAAAATGGTCTGTCAGTGGTAAAGTATGAGAGAGAGATCCTGCATATACATACATTAATGCAATTCCATGATAGTCTGAACAGTCAGTCACTGCCTTTGGTGTGCAAGGATAGCAGGACACAAGAAAGAGTTGAACTACTCTAAGCTGGATAAACAAAATCCCAGAAAAACTGCATGGGCTGTATATAAATAGCTAAAGAGAACCTGGCATCTGCCCTGCCTTCCATCCCCTTTTGCCTATGGCAGGTGGAGGCTCCTGACCACAAAGGATGTGGCAGTAGATTCCAGCACTGATAGTTTATTATCTGGGGAAAGGAATAGTCTCCCCCATTTAAAGATCTGTCAGGACAACCCATTTGGCCAGGAGATATCAATCACTGGAGCAAAGCAATTCTTGCATGATGGAATCCCATCAAACAAATGCCTGGGGAGACTGGCAGAATAAATAACTGCACCCAGAAAGGAAAAGCACAGAAACTAAGATCAACCCGTGTTTTGTAGGTAGCCTCTTGCAAAGGGATCTTCAAGAATGCCTAAAGAAAAGGATGGAAAGGACATCCTCCATTGCATATCAATATGCCTAGTATAAGAAAAAGGCCTAAAAGGAGCTTCTGAGGACAATTGACAGTGAGGAACTCACTTAAGTTGATGAAATCATTATAATGATAAGGGAGATCAGTTAGGCTCAAAAACATCCTGTGCTCCAACTACTTGAATGCAACCTGGGAAATAAAAGATTAAGGCTGTTTTGTATATGCTGGGATAAAATTTGTTGTGTAAATTAAATGCACAAATAACATTCATAAGGATTGCTTCAAAATGTGAAATTAAGATCCAAAACTAGAAAAGATAAAAGTTATAGGTAAGGAAACATATTTTAGTACAGAAAAATAGAAGATAAAAGAAATGTTTCTATATGAGAAAATATTTTATGCTTGTGCTAAAGTCCATGGTGAAAAAGAGGACAAAACGAAGGAGGTAAAGAAGTTGTGAATGTCTAAGTCACAGAAGGTTGGTGGAAGGTAAGTCTCAAAAAGTTTGTGTTTGTGATTAAATTGGTTATAATTAGCACATTCTAACAAAGTTATTTGAACTTTAATGTACTGATGTGAAGCAAAGTCTGAAACATTGATCTGCTTTTATCAATATAATTTTCTTATGTCTGCTAGGTTTTATTACTTAGGGAAAATAAGTCATAAAGGAATTGGGGTTTGTACCTGCTTTAAAGTTTTTTAAGCTATTACTTTGTAATTAGTTATAAAGAACTATTATTTTAGGTTATAATATAGTTGACACACTATATAAGTATACTAGATATAAGCATACATCTGTGAACCATAGCTTTCTGAGCTTTGTCTAAGTGTTACATCAAAGTTTATAAAATGAAAGTTTATATAGGTTGACTGGCAAGGTAACCAATAAGTGTTCTCCTTTGTATCTGACATAGAAGGGCCACACTGTCATTTGAAGACACTTTTAAATTATATTTAAAAAGTTAAAGTTAGTCAAATGTAAAGCTTAGGGGAGAGCGCTTTACTAAGTTAGTGTTTTCCAAATTAAAATTATTTATAGCAATAGTCTCAGGTTTGTATAGAAATAACAAATTTTTTCAGTATTTATTCATGTCATTTGATGTTTTATAGCTAAAGCAACCTGTTGTCAATAAGTTGTTGTGTATACAATTTTGTGTTACTCTTCACACTGGAATAGGAATTAAAACATTTTTGGAAGGTAAAGGAGAGCCTGATATGTTTAAAGATGACATTGTAAAACATAGAAGCACTTTGCCACTTTTTCCACAAAAATAAAGTTTAAAGCTCTATTAGCCTTTGTTTGATTCATGTTTCAGATGTAATGTTGTATTGTGTTGTCAAAAGGCCCATCTTACCTGAGATAAGGCTCTACCTCTCACCTTAATCCATGTTAAAATGGTTCCAAAATAGGCTAAACTTCAGCTCATTTAATGTTGTGTTCAAAAAATCGACTTTTGTTGTAAAGATCACTGTGATTTCAAAATAAACAGGAGATATAATATGTAAGTAAAGGTTTAAGATTATAAAAATCATTTTTCTTGGTCCATAGCTATTATACAAACTTAATATGTATTTGCTCCGTTAATTTCATTTTCTATGTTCCTTGTAAACTTTAACTGTTGCCTATTAGTGTTTTGCAGAGGTATTCCTTCTCAAAAAAACAAAAATACTTAATTTGAGACAATAAGCTATCACCTAGAGGACAGATAATGCTGATTTATGGTAATAATAACTCCAATTAAATGAAAGGGGTAACTGTAAAATAATAGATATTTAAGATTCGACCTGTTACTCCCACTTTAAGACTGGTGAAACTGGCCTCCCAGATCTTTAAAACCAAAAACTTAGAGAACAAAGTCAAGGAAGTAAAAGGGCCAAAGAAAAAGCAGCCAACATTTTGGCCTTTGCCCTCTAAGTTCATTCAGGACCCAGAGAACAACAGAACCCCTCTTGGGGCCTTACCACTCTGGCAAGCCACTCGATCTGTCTATCAGTGAGATTGTGAGGACCCTAGAAAACAGGAAGCCAATCTATGCATATTCTGCAAAGAGGAGGGTCACTGAAGAGGGAAATTCTTGAAAATCAGTAAGAAAAAGATATTCCCAACTTTATAAAACACAAATGCTTGACTAGATATTTGAAAAAAAGAGTACATCAAAAGGGCCAATAGATATATGAAAGGCTCCTCATCTTAATTAGTAAGATATGCAAAATAAAACTGATATGAGCTATTACTATACACCCATAGAATTTACTAAATTTCTTTAGAAATCAGTAATGCCAATTACTGACAAGGATATAGAACTTGCTTACTTTTCTGGTAGATATATGAATCAGAACAACTTTGAGAAATGTTTAATAGTATCTAGTCAAACTAAACATATATAAGTATATATATATACATACACACACATATGTATGTACACACACAGTACAATCCTACTCCAGTGTACAAACTAAATAGAAGTTCCATATGCACAGAAGACCTGAAGAATTTTTATATCAGTTTTATTAAAATAGCCTCAAACCAGAAATTGTCCATATGTTCATCCACAGTTCATTGACCAAGTAAATTATATAGTCATAAAATGAGATACCATGCAGTAATGAAAAAGAATAAGTTACTATGAGATACATAACTATTATGGATCAATCTCAAAAATAAAAAGTAAAATGAGAGTCAAGCTTTAAAGAAAGAGTAGGTGTTGCCAGGAAAAGTAGCACATGCCTGTAATCCCAGCAACTAGGGTGGCTGAGGCAGGAATATCACAAGTTCAAGGCCAGCCTTGGCAACATAGTAAGATCATGTCTCAAAAATGGCAGAAGGTGGAGCTCAGTGGTAAAGCACCACTGGGTTCAATCCTCTTTATTGGAAAAAAAAAGTGTAGCTGTTATATAATTCTATTTATGAGATGCATAAGAACAGGCAAAAACTTGTCTATGGTCACAGAAGTCTGACCAGCAGTTAGCTTTGGTGGGAGGACAGCTACCCAGGAGGGGGCACAGTGGGGAGTCCTGGGACCCGGGATATAGTCTATATTTTGACCTGTGTAGTAGATACACGGGTTCATAAACATTTAAATATTAAGTCATACACTTACTACTTATAAATTATGGCAGTTGTATCTCAATAGATATATATAAATAAAAACCTAGGGACCAATTTTTTTAAAAAGCAGCAAATTATTTTCCAAGGAGGTATTAATTCTCCTCCTACATTTTTGTGCTGGTCATAAGATTAAAATATTATACAAGCTGGTTTTGTTTCAAATCACATATGCCCCTAGTTAGGATCAAATGCTAAATACATGAGCCATTTCATTCATCCATGTTCTGTTGGATATCTGTTCTCATTGCTCTGTACACACAAACACATGAGGAGTCATTCTGGACACAAATCATATAGAAAGTAGGATCTGGAATCACAGAACTGTATTTGAACTCCTGCTAGGCTGCTCCTTAGCCCCTTCCTCTCTGGCCCTGCTTCCTAGTTACCATGAGGTAACTCCACCACATGCTCCTTCCCATGATGTTTTATTTCTCCACAGACCGAGAAACTGTGAGCCCAAATAAATCTTTCATCCTTTAAGTCAATTTTCTCAGATATTTTGTCAAGGCAGCAAAATACAGAACAAAATATCTGTTCTAAGACCCTTACAACAGGGTTCAGCAAAAGAGAGCATGAAGATAATTCCCACCAGCTGACTGTTTTGTAAACAAAGGTTTTTATTAGAACATGGTCATTCACATTCACTTATTTTCTATGGTTTCTTTTCTGCTACAAGGACAGAATAGGTTAGTTGCGGCAGAGATTACAGGGTCCATAATGCCTGAAACAGTTTATAAAAAAATGTTTGCTGGTCTCCAATTTAGAAGAATTCCTAGCACAAAGGAGACATGAAATACACTCCTAAGAAATGTTAATATTTTGTCTAAAAGACTGTTCTGTTTCTTACTGGTTTTCTCATTTTTTTTTTTTTTCCTAATGGTATGATCAGTTCTGTTTCAGCAGGATCATTCTTTCCTGGAACTATTTCACTGACAGCATTCCACACCACACTTCCAGAGAGAATAACTCATTCCCTTGAATTAGGGAATTAAAGTTCAAATTATTCTTCAAATCATAGGGGCGTCTCAAAGGAAGAATCAAAAAACTTTCTTGGGTTGGCAAGATAAATCAGATTCTACCTGTCTTTCTTCAAAGAAACACTTTAGATCTTTATTTGCCAACCCAAGTTTATACTAATGACCAGTAAAACGTCTACATTTTCTATGGCAATTTGTTATATATAATATCAATATCTTTACTTGGTTTTCCAAAACAGAGCACTTTTTATTTCAAATATTTTTTCTGCATTTCTTTTATCACTGAAATTAAAGCACTTTAAGCCAAAGTTACAGTACCAACTCCCATGTCCATTAGAGTCACGTTTTTAATCTTTGCTTCTTAGGAATATAACTTTTAATAAGTTTCAACATTAAGTACCAGAAGTTTGATACTCAGAGGATTGGTTTTGGGAATCCACTTCCAGTGCTTCCTTTAGTGCTGAGACCTTCCAGTATTCCACCAGGTGTATGAAGGAAAGTTCCATCCCTGGTTTATCTTTCTGAGGGTATGGGGTGGGCAGGGTTGGGGAAACACTGCATGCAAAAGTAGTTGTATTGTGAGCCCACTAACAGCTGCTCTTCCAACCACCACAGGATCTCTGTAAAAATGCCTAAGGGATGTACCAAGGTTTCAGGATCCCCTGTCTTTGAAATCTATCATTTGTATCCCAAGCCAACCTGCTTTTCTGCATTTTCCCTCCCCTCTTTGACTTCTACCTGATTTACACCTCCACCAACTCCCTTCTAATTAGAGCTTTGTTTAGTCTGAGCTTTGCTCCTAAACATCTCTGGGCCCACTTTAACTCCATGATCTATGTGGATCTAGGCTCACCCCATCCCCATGTGCAGCCAGGTTCCCAGATTCCAGTTCTGTGGTCTTTGGTAACAGTTACAACATTCAAAAAAAACAACAAAAACGGTAGAAAGCTGCTGTAATGTATGATTCACTAATCCTATGAGGTGCACTGATAGGAATTATGTTATCAAATATATTTAACAAATGCTGAATTCCATACCACCACCTTCATTGGTGTTTGTGAAGTTCAATAGTAAGGAAATCTGTTTTTTAGGTGTTTTATTTATGCATTGTAGTTATACATAATAGTGGAATTCATTATGACATGATCACACATATGGGAAATATAATTTGGTCCATTTCAGTCCCCAGGACTTTGGGACCTCCCCTCTTCGCTCCTTCTGTACTCCTTCCTCTCTACTGATCTTCCTTCTATTTTTTTTTTTATTGGTATTTAGAGATACACATAAAGGTGAAATTCATTGTGGTATATTCACATATGTACACAGCATAATGTGGTCAGTTTCATTCTGCAGTTCCGCCCTTTTCCTGTTCCTCCGCCCTCCCTCCCCCGCTATCTCCTTCCTCTACTCCACTGATCTCTCCTCTATTTTCATGGGATCCTCCCTTTTTTCCTCTAGCTTCCGCATAGGAGAAAAGATTCCACTGTGACTTTCTCCATTCCATACACTATACTGATAGTTAATTTCAGCTGTAACAAGTTCAAATGCTTTAAATGTCCAGGTATGTAAATAAATGTGAGAAATTTTCTGGTAGAAGAGTAGGACCTTACTCTTCTACAGGCATTCAAGTTGATTGAAAAATTCAATGGATTGAAAAACAAAGATTTGTTGGTCAATCAGAGCACATTTATGGAGAAAAATACAGATCTGGAACCACCAGTTTTCAGTTCCTGATCTCAGCTACTCTTCTGCTAACTGAAAGTGAGAGTCTCAGTGAGAAGGAGTAACTTACCAGTGATCTTCTTTATTACTTTGAAGTGGTTATGATTTAGAGATTTCAGTCAGCTTTTTTGCTGTGACTAAAAGACCTAAGCAGCACAACTATAGAAGAGAGTATACTTGAGAGCTCAGTTTCAAAGGTCTCAATCCATAGACAGCCAGCTCCATTCCTCAAGGCTCCAGGTAAGACAGGAACAACATGGCAGAGGAGTGTGGCAGAAGGAAGCAGAGAGTGTCTCCACTCTCCAGATACAAAATACATACCCCAAAGCCACGCCCCCAATTCCCACCTCCTTCAGCCACACCCTAACACTTTAGCACTCAGTTAATCCCTATTGGTAGTTAATTTATTAATTGGGTTAAGACTCTCACAACCCAATCATTTCTCCTCTGAACCTTATTGCTTTGGGGGGACACCTCACAGCCAAACCATAACAGGATTCATGTCAATATAAAATGCCAAATTCATGTCATTATGAAACATCCTACAGGCCATCTATTGTTACCTTTATATTATAGACAAAGAAACTGGTGTTCAGATTATTTGACATTCCTAAAATTAGAGTAACTGAACTGACACTTGAGTTCCGATCTCTCTGCTTCAAAGTCTATGTTACACTCACTTCTATTATGCCTCCCACCTGACAGGACAGGAATGTGGCACTTTACACGACAAAGGAATACATAAAGGCAAGTAATGGAATCTTCAGCTCACCTGGCATAGTTGAATGGCCACATATTTTCCAAAAGTAATCAATTCACAGATCTTTTTAAGAAAAAGTAGTGATTATACTAATGGTAGACACACCATTTTTAAACACCTGCATTATACTAAGGTCCATATTAATCATTCTGTTATTCATGTATCTCTATCATACATTATGTTCATATTATTCATATAATCTCCTGCCAGCACAACATCCTTCAAAATGGGCATTATGTACATTTTAAAATTTTTTTTAAAATATTTTTTAGTTTTAGGCGGACAGAATATCTTTTTTATGTGGTGCTGAGGATCGAACCCAGTGCCTCACGCGTGCTAGGTGAGCACACTACCACTGCGCCACAATCCCAGCCCCATTTTTAAATTTAAAAATAAAACTTGAGAAAAATAAGGTAAATTTTCAAAGTGACAGAGCTTTTAATAAGTGGGATCTGATGGCCTATTCTTTCTTACACCAAGTTCCACTTCATGTTGTACACTTGAGGCTTTAGAATAAAAAAAGCAATTTTTAATCTCTTTATTAGGACATGCCAATATTAAAAACTATCCTTTCCATTCAAAGGGTTCCCTGACAATTTAAGAATTGCTTTAATATACACAATCTCATTTAATACTGCTAATGGCTCTGTGGGTAGAGAAGACAGGTTTCAA
This sequence comes from Geosciurus inauris, assembly GCA_004024805.1. Lineage (NCBI taxonomy): Eukaryota > Metazoa > Chordata > Mammalia > Rodentia > Sciuridae > Geosciurus > Geosciurus inauris. The sequence goes on along the minus strand of PVHX01013630.1, from coordinate 40,683 downwards.
ATCCCCGACATTATAAAGAATCTGAGAATTTTCCCAGGGGCTGAGATATGTGTAAAGCAGAGCCTGAACACAAACCCAAGTTTTCTGCTTTTCATGATTGTTCATGATTTCCAACATATAGCATAGAAGAAAACAGAAGCATTCTGTTGCCATTTCACCAGAAGGACAGAACCAAAAGAAATATAAGTCACAATGGCAGATCTACTTATGAGTTAATAGTTGAGAAAAAGTCACTCAGTTCCTCTGAATCCCAGAATATTCTGTGTAAACAAGATCCTTCTTAATCTAATGCAAAATTTCTTTAGCATCTTACTTTCCTGAGTCTCTATTTCAAGGCAGTAAATACCTAATTGTTACCAACTTACTGTCTAAGAATAGTATAAAGTTGCAAACTTTTTAGATATCCCAGATCTGAAAAAGATACAAAAGGAAACTTGGATGACTCTCAAGGGCATAATGCTGAGATCAGGTGATACACTGTTATGATTCCATTTATATTACACTCTCAAATACCCAAACTCTAGAATCACAAACAGAGTTATTGATTCCAAGTGTTGGAGAGGGGTATGGGGAGAAATGGGGTGAGGGCGGCTCATGGATGTAACTATAAAGGGGTGTCATGAGGAATTTTGGGGGTGATGGAGCAGTTTTCTATCTTGATTATGGTGGTATTAACAAATGTGATAAAATTACATAGAAATACACACTATGTGAGTGCATGTGACTAGTAAACTTGAATAAACTGGATTATACCAATGCCAATTTCCTGGTTTTAATATTTCCCTGTAATTATATAAGATGTAACCTCTGAGGAAAACTAGGTAAAGTGTCCAAGAACTCCTGTGTATTATTTTTACAATTGCCTGTGAATCTCTATCTCAATTTCTCAATTTTTTTTGGTACCAGGCATTGAACTCAGGGGTACTCAGCCATTGAGCCACATCCCCAGCCCTATTGTGTGTTTTATGTAGGGACAGGGTCTCACTGAATTGCTTAGCACCTCTCTGTTGCTGAGGCTGGCTTTGAACTCGCGATTCTCCTGTCTCAGCCTCTCAAAGTGCTGGAATTACAGGTGTGCGCCACCACGCCTGGCTTCCATCTCAAAATTTAAAAGATATTTGTTAGATCACCTGATCATGGCGAAGGACCTTGGATCAACAGTACCTTTCTTAGACATCACCAGTCAAGCCTTGGACGAATCTCCCCTACTATCTTCAAACAGTCCCTAACCCCCAAGAAAACCTGGGCTTTCAGGGCTGCTAGTAAATGTACACCAAATCTAAACAGGTTGGTTCTTTTGAAAACATATCCACAGAATGAAGTTCAAATTCATCATTTAATAAAGCAGCCAGGATCATTATGATTTGAATCCTGCTTGCTTTATTATATGCTCCTCCCCATACCCCCAAAATGAAGTCCTCCTGCGCTCATGGTTCTGGTTATGCCCTCCAGTCTTTCTGGAGTGCTCTTTCCTGGTCTTCCCAGAGCCACTCAGCGGAGAGTCCTCAGCGGCCCACAGTAGCTGGGGGTAGGATTCCTTGGGAGACATCTTGCTTCCCTCCATAGACTCACAGGGTTTCTGCACAGTGCAGCTGCGCTCCCAACAGATTGTGCAGCTCAGGATCTACACATGGCAAGCTAAAAGCTCGACTCAACAGACTCACTGACGATGCCTCACAGCTTCTCTCTCCCTCCAGGATTCTCAAGCCTTCGCCCCTGCCAAGGATTAAATCCACTCACCTATTTTTTAGGGCTCTCTTTCTCTGTGAACCCAGAAGCGAAGCATGTGGATTTTCTCTCCCCTCATTTTAACTATTTCTGCACACCAGGGTTTTAGAGGACAATGGTGGTAACTAAGAAGAGCACCAGGACCAGGATATAGAAACGATAAAAGCTGGAGACTTGGCCCATGCAGGTTATCTCTGAGGCTGAGAACAAACAGTGCAATTTGCATCAGATAACCCTAGGTGTACAGTTCATTGTAAAAGACAACACAGCATGACCACAGCTTAACCCAAGGGGCGAGCCAAGATAGAAGGCCCATTCCATTCCAGAACCTGAGACTCCAAAGCCAGTCATGCGGGTTATTTATCCTGAGGACTTCTACCTGTCTTTCTTCTCGCTCCAATTTTCCTTCCATGTGGGCTCATGTCATCGACAAGCAGTGATACACCTGCAGGAGGTGCAGTTTAAACAAACTTAGGAGAAATTGTTGAAGACCCACATCAGCACAAAGGAGTGGAAATATATTTTTGAGGTCGATTCTCATCCCACAGAGAACACATTTTTATCTAGCTCCAGAGCTGATTTTTAACTAAGAGGGATATTCTGATTAACCTTATCTTGAAAGTCTCTTCTCATCATAACTGCACAAAGCTAGCTGGATACTCGAGCAATGCATACGGATAAGATAAAGAATTGTCGATCTTTTTAAATAATTCAGCAGCATATTAATCTTTGTGAACTTTTGGGGACTGTGTTAATGTCAGCTTTACTTTGGTTCTCTGGGACCACAGAGAATTCAGGCCACGTTGCTCACCTTAGGTAAAGAATTATAGCAGTGCAGGCTCAGAAAAGCTCAAGTCTGGAAGTTAGGCTGGAAGACGATATGAAGCATTCTGTAAGGTACAACCCTGTTCTGAAGAGCAGTGTTTTGACTCTTATTCTCATCCCCTTTATCCACTACTGTAAGTCATAACCTTGGAGTTTGCTCATAACACTCAGTGGAAAATGAAATATACAACAATCAAAGCAAAGGGTTCCTTCCTCGCAATTAGCCATCCCTATTTCAGGCAGTCCAGAGTGTGGAAACTGCTGAGAGAGACATATCAAAACAACAAAGAAGTTATCTCGTCAATTTGATGATCCAAGCTAAGGTGTATACATTAATAGTCTTTTACACAGATCAAAACACCAAGTTCTTGCAGAATCTACTAAGAAACAGAAATTCACAGAGCTCTTAGTGATTTTCTGGTTCCACGAAGGTTATTTATATCTTGAATTCTAAATGCCTTGATTTTATAATCCATTGACCTTCACCCCATGTATGTAGAATTCAATCTGTACCTATTTGCAAAATGTTGAATCTACTCATTATTTGATGAACCATCCTAAATTGAAGAATATTCCTGAAGAAAGTGTTTTTCAGATCTTTGCAGGACATTTTAATCTAATGGTTGAGGTGTATGTCTCCTGGGAATGGATTTACAGTACTGCAAACTATGTTTATAAGAAACAGTCCTCTACTCACTGTTTTATTGAAGTATTGATAGGTTACAGATTCAACAAGTATAAACTTGAGCACTTGTACCCTAGAACTTACTTGGAAAATATTAACAGGAATTATGACTTTTAAAAGTAAGAATTGGGGCTGGGGTTATGGCGCAGTGGTAGCGTGCTTGCCTAGCATGCGTGAGGCACTGGGTTCGATCCTCAGCACCACATAAAAATAAAGATATTCTGTCCACCTGCAAATAAAAAAATAAATATTTTTTTAAAATAAGAATTGATCAATCTTCAGCTTTGTTGAAATACCAACTTGGGAAGGTGGGGTTGGTCCATCTGATAAGGAGAGGCTCAGTGCTGGGGATTCCTGAAATCTTAAACTATAAGGTAACAACTTGTCCAAGGCAGCATGAAAAGAAACAGAAGTATGCCTACAAACAAAAATATACTGATGATAGCTGAAAGAGGCCAAACAAGCACATTAAAGAAAAAAAAAAAAAAAAAAGCAAGCTGGGAACAGTGGCACACACTTGTAATCCCAGCACTTTGGGAGGCTGAGACAGGAGAATTGCCAAGTTCAAAGCCAGCCTTAGCAATGGCGAGGTACTAAGCAACTCAGTGAGACCCTGTCTCTACCTAAAACACAAAAGAGGGCTGGGGATGTGGCTCAGTGGTTGAGTGCCCCTGAGTTCAATCCCTGGTACCAAAAAAAAAAAAAAATCCAAAATGCCAGAAATGGAAGGAGATATGGACAATGAAATTTTGAAGTCATCAGGGGCTTCAATCAATGATTATGTCAGGAAGAAGCAAGTCACATCCAAAGTGCTAAAAGAAAAGGACATTCCTGTCTGTGGTATGCATGAGCAAGTGGGAAAGAGAACCAGCTGGCTTAAAGCATTGGATAGGCTGCAGAAGCCTTTAATCACAGGGAGGGAAATAGCGTCTGGATCAGCCACTGCAAAATAGGTCACAGACTCTAGAAGATTCTTCCCAGCCTTTGTCAAATCACTTCTATGAAAAATAGATCACACAGGGAAGGGTTCTTGGCTCAGTTAATTCAGAGCCTAACCAATACTGTTAAAAAATTTAAAAGGCTACGTTCTAAACCCTCTACATTAATATTTATACTCAGGGTAAAAATGCAAGTCAGTTTCCTTAATTCTACTATCAAAACATTAACTCTTCCACATACCCTGTTTAAAATATATATATCTTGGGCTGAGGTTGTGGCTCAGTGATAAAGCGCTTGCCTCTCAGGTGGTAGTGGATTCGATTCTCAGCACCACATAAAAATAAATATATTTTTAAAAATTTTAAAAAATATACAGATCTCCTTCAATCAATAACAGAATCATTGTACTTAAGAAAGGAGGTGCTGATCTTCATACTGAGTCTATCCATCTACTGTTCAAATTCTGAGATAACTGATATTCATAGATAGGATAAGAGACTTGCTAAATATACATTTCCTTCTATTCTTTAAGTTCTATCCCTGAATCAAGTCAAATACACAGAAAAGTTATGTGCAAAGACTATTATACTAGTTCCCTGCAAATGCCTTTAAAGGCCAATTTAATATTGTCTTCATATTAAGACTAAAGAGTTGTCATCTTCTATGAAGTTGCTATTGAAAAATTGTCTAGTATATTGTGTAATATCCACTATATGAAACTATCACAAGCAAAATCAGAGCAAGGGAAGTGTGACAGCCCCTGATGAACAGAACTGGCATGTTAGAAAACAGCAGCATTAAAACTGTCTACCATGGTGTCCTGAAAGCTTAAAACTAACAAATTCAGGGGCTGGAGTCGTGGCTCAGTGGTAGAGCGCTTGCCTCGCACGTGTGAGGCACTGGGTTCGATCCTCAGCACCACATACAAAATATACATAAATAAAGGTTTTTTAAAAAAAAAAACTAAAATTCACACCTTCCCCTTTATTTTATTTAGGTCCTTCAACTCTTGTCTTATTAAAAGCACTGATATTTTGGAAAAAGGATGTAGATCAACAGATATTGGAATTATCTAGAATTAAAAGTAGGTGGTTAATTATAGCTTTACTATTTGATTTTATCACTTACAATGGTAAGTGACTCATGTTAGGTTCCTCTGTTACTTTCTGGTATTTAGGAAAGTTCCTTGTGATGCTATGTATTTACCAAATTTCTTTTCATTTTCCTGGATTCCCAGGAAGAATACACTGTTTGCTCAGTCTATAGTGAAGCTGAGATTGTACCTGTAGTTCCTGACAATGAAATGTAGATGGAACAAAGGTATGTCACTCTAAATATGACACTTAAAGACATTCCATGCTATCTTCCCACATTCTCTTGCCCTATTCCAACAACTTTAGAAGCCACAGTGAGAGCAACATCATAAAACGATGCAGTCTTCATCAGGCTGGGTACCTGATGGAATATGTAGAATAGAGGACCTCTACACATTTATGTTGAACATCTAATTGTTAAATATTTTTTCTTACAATAAACCACAGACTTCAGAATTAATTTTGTTACCACACAGCCACTTCTCTACTGACAGGACATTGTGAAATGTTTGTTACAAAGCCCTCTATAAAAATCCTCAACCTTGGGCTGGGGCTGTAGCTCAGTGGTAGAGTGCTTGCCTAGCATGTGCGAGGCACTGGGTTCGATTCTCAGCACCACATATAAATAAATAAAACAAAGGTCCATCGACAACTAAAATTTTTTCAAAAAATCCTCACCCTTTGCTCAACTTGGACTGCAGCCGCAGATACTTTTCTGATCTATTATTTTAGTGATTAGGACTGGAAAAGGTGCCAAGTTCTATAGCATCTTCCTTACATGCTCATTTTTTAAAATTATGGTGAAATACATATGACATAAAATTCGCTATATTAACTATTTTTTAATTTTTTTTGGTTATTCATGGATCTTTATTTTATTCATTATTTATATGTGGTGATGAGGATCGAACCCAGTGCCTCTCGCATGCTAGGCAAGCACTCTACCACTGAGCTACAGCCCCAGCCCTATATTAACTGTTTTCAAGAGCAGAGTTCAGTAGTGTCAAGCAGAGTCACACTGCTAGGCAAATACCACCACCATCCATATCCAGAACTCTTCCTCTTGTAAAACCAAAATTACTTATTAGACATTACCTCCCCATTACTCTCATCCTAGCCGTAGCAAATACCATTTTACTTTGTTTCTGAATGAGACTACTCTAGGTTCCTGATTTAAGTGGAATCATTACTTATCTTTTAAGTTCATTCATGCTGTAGCACACACTAGAACTTCCTGCCTTTTTAAGGTAAAATAATACTCCCCTGATGTATATACTGCATTTTGGTTATTTGTTCATATATTCATGGGCATTTGATTGCTTCCACCTTTTGATTATTGGGAATAATTCTATGAACATGAGTGTACACATGTCCCTTTGAGACCTTCCTTTTTCCTTATGAATTTATACCCAGAGGTGGAGTTGCTGGACAATATAATTCTAGTTTTATTTTTTTTGAATTATCATACTATTTTCCATAGAATACAATATTTTCCATTTTATACACCTACCAATACGGCATAAGGATTCTAATTTCTCCCTTATCCTTGTCAACATTTGATATTTTCCATTTTGTTTTGCTTTGACAGTACATATGCTAATGGGTACAAGGTGGCCTCATTGTAGTTTTAACTTGACTTTCCCTATGATTATTGAAGTTGAGCATATTTTTAGGTGCTTATTAGCCATTTGTATACCTTTGGAGAAATATTCAATTCCTTTTCCCATTTTTCAGTTGGGTTTGCAGGGGTTGTTTCTTTGTTTTTGAGTTGCTTACATTATATTTTAAAACACAAACCTAAGCAACTATCACTTTCTTCATCACATCACTCTCCTCTGGATTCCATTCATACTGCTTCTGCTCCCCAAATAGGAATGCTTAGGAAAGCTATATTTTTTATTCCTTACACAGGCTTTCTTCTTATTTTTATTTTTTTGGCTAGAGCTGGGATATATATTTTTTCACTGCACACAGAAACAGAAGTAAATTTCATTTGAGGAAGAATTTTAAAAAGTCTTGAAAAAACAGAGCCTTTAGGTTATGTCATAATAAATTAGTATCCATAAGGGACCACCTGAGATCAGGCCAAACTATGGAACCAACCATAAAGAACATGTGAGGCCAGTTCAACCCAAAGACCTAATTAGGTTGACCCTAGGAAGAGAAGCTTAATCCAAAGAAAAGTAGCTAATCAGGCTACAGTTTGTTTTCTATAGGACAGAATTATGTACTATTTACGGTGTACTTTCAGCAAGTAATTCTTAGTAATCCAATTTAGAGCACAAAACCTTTCACTTTAGGTCACAGTTGGATAGTTTACCACTTTTCTGCTTCAAGGAGAATCTCCAGCTGTTGGCATTGAGCTCCACACAAGGACAGATGTGGGAACCTGACTTTTATCACTATTGCTGCATGGCAGGCACCAGCACCCTATCCTTTTCCTCCTGGAACCCACCCTGGTATTTGTGGTTTGGAAATCTCTTGGGACCTTGCAAGACAGAGGAAAAGGAAAGGTTGTGCAGGTATGAAGGATAAGCTGGGAAGGGACAGAGCAGTTGCCAAGCATCAAAAGCATCTGCCAGCAAGATGATTAGTAGACCATGTAGTGATGACTGATGAAGAGAAGTCCTCATTGGACAAGAAAAAGTTCTAGCATAGCCCCTAAGTGGAAGTGAGCACTGTGGACACTAGCTAGGAGAATAGTCATCCACACCACTGATGGGTTCTACTTACCCAAGTAGAGTCTGAAGTATGAGGGCATTGACTTTCTAACCCATAATCCCTTTAGGCTGGTTCCCCTTAATGTCAGCCACAACAGTCTTTTCTCTCAATACTTCCCCATTTCCCCTGGCTCCTTTTGCACCAGCCTGGAATGGGAAGAGGAAGCCATTCAACTTTTGCTGTCTCCTCCCTAACTGTGAATATGAAAAGCATCTTTCTGATGACTTAGGAAAGAAACTCAAAAGATGTGAAGTACCTTTTCTGTGCTCTCTATCATGTATCTCTCTTCTGATGCAAAGAAAGCAAAGAAAAATCTATCTGAATGCAAGCGGTCAGCTGGTACCAGAAAAGCCACGGTATATGGGCAATTATCGGAAGCACTTCTATTATTCATATCTCAGTCAACACTTGAAGGTCAACTAATTAGCACAGGAAGGAGCAGAAATGGGCTTTTTGTTGTTGAAATGTGTCACATGTTAAGTAGTATGAGGAACACTAGATACGGAATACCAGATTAGAGTGTAAGCACAAAAGCACTAACTCACTTCTATGGTCAGCAAGGGGTAGTTTTAGGATTGAAGTAGTTCCAGAAAGTTATAGGGCAACTCAGCTTCTATAGGCATTCAGGTATGCTACGTATGTTTCGAAACTCCAGTCGGGGAAATGACTGAACCTTTAATTTATGTCAGGTTTGGCTCTATAGTGATTTCAGGAACTCCAAAAGGCCTTGGTCTTCAAGAGCATTATAGTATATGTATCCAGAGGGAATCAAGAGAGACACTGGCAGGGGATCAAGCAGAAGCTGACAATATGGAGGCCTCTTTCTGAATAACATTTTGAGCAAATCAGTCCATAAATGGACACCTAAGTTACTTCTAGCCCAGACTTAGGTGTGAAGATGTACATAACATTCTTTGTTTTTCTATAACCGGATTAAATTTTTATTTTCGGTTGCCATTCAATCAGGCAATGAAACACTTAAAGTTGTGCCAAGTTCCAGTGAAATGACACGGTGCCAGAGCCTGGTAGAGTGGGTTGGGTGGGGAATAAACTTGTGGACTGAATTGAATTTAGAAAAAGATCCTAAGATTCAAGTGCACACAAAATGTTTGGAGGTAATCCCAGGACACACTGGAAGGAGAATATTAAGTGATGCAGGGAAGGGTAAAAGTGTCATCCTGCTGGGTAATCCCAGGACCCAAGGAGAACACAGTCCTCTGAGTTATCCCACCAGAGTGCAAGAGACCTTGGGTATTAGAACATTAGCTCCTATCAATCCACTGGTTGAGGGTGGCTTCTAGGGATGGGTGTGGGGGACACTCATTCTCTGTTTAGCACTGTTGGTCTGCCTGGGACAGATGCATAAAAAATTCTACCCGTGGGGCTGGGATTGTGGCTCAGTGGTAGAGTGCTTGCCTTGCATGAGTGAGGCACTGGGTTCAATCCTCAGCACCACATAAAAATATAGTGTCCATCTACAACTAAAAATATTGAAAAAAAAGTTCTACCCATAAGGAAAGCCTCTAGAAGTTTGAAAGTCAGGCTCTTATACTGAGCTGCACTACAATGATGTTGTGCCATATCTGCTGCACTGAGTCTCACTGGCACGCACTCTGTTCACTGCTGCCCCCCACCCCCCATACTGCCCATGGCACTTTGCTCTCTCTCAGTTCTTGGTCATCAGGTCATGAGTTACTCTGAATGGCTGCTTACTCTCCACCAAGACTCTTAGGATCCAGCTTTCCCTCATCTGCTTCAAAACCTTTCTCTGTGCAAGGGAATCATTCAACTGACCCCATGTCATGTCAAGCTGCAGGAAATCCATGAGACTGAGTGAGCGCCCACCACCTCTCTGCTCCCAGGAATATAGATCACTGCAGTGACAGATTGGGTGGTGGAAACTCCAGGTGCTTTCTAAGGCCTTCTTTTCCCAAGCTTACTAACCTTTCTTCTCTGGAGTTCTGCCACCTCTCAGATTCTTTTCTGGAAGCATCATACAAAATCTTCAGACACAACCTATCATTTTATTGCCTTCCCCCATCCTACATTAGACTGAGGAGGTAGATCAAGGTGGACACATGCCCTCTCTCCTGATTTTCCAGGGACCTATAATATCTAAGCCCACATCACATTGCTTGTCAGTAGACACTTCCCCACGTCCCAACCTAAGGAATCTTACCTGACAGTCTTCTAGCCAGATCCCTGATTCTGACTCAGCTTGTATTCTTCCAACTCTATTGTTTACCCCCCTAGTACTTTTGAAGGATAGGATATTCTTTTGAAAGAAAATTCCAAAGTGCTTTTTTTTTTTTTTTTTTTGCTGGGGGGTGAGTGTGGGGAGGAGGCTCTTTTTTTCATTCCTCTGAACTTCAGGCAATGTATGTCACAGATCTAGAAGCCCAAATGAGAAATATGAAAACAAAGGAGAAAGGAAATACTTTTCGTAACATTTTCAAAAGCATCACAAATCCATGACTATTGACCATGCTCATTAGTCTTCTGCTTCATAAGAATTTTATTCATTCATTAAAGGACAGTCTTATGCAGACACCTTTCTTTTAGGGACAGCAAATTTGTTTATCTGATTTCAGGATACAAAAGTATTCACTGAAGTAGATATCTATATCATTTCACAAGCCCTTTTTTCCCATCCAAGAGGTGACCAGAACATCATTTCTGTCACTAAAGGAGAAGAGTTAACCTTGTTATACTTTCTGGATTTACTGATGGAGGCCTCTGTGTCTATCCCTTATGTTTCCAGATTTGCAAATGAGACAGAGCTGAGCGTTATCTCACAACTCATGCAAATTAGATGCCAGGAAGGCTATTGAATAGGGAAGATGGTATCATCTGTCTTGCAAGGGCATCGCTCAGATTGACAGCCCCACATTTAACCTCCTATTTTCCTTCACAGGAATTAATATCTCAGCTCAGTCTCCCTAAGAAGCTATCTGCTTTATTGAAATGACATTCCAACCACACTGGGGAGAGAGCCGCTAAGACAGACTGTCACTTGTTGCCTTTGTTCTCCTAGGCTAGCCAGGTCTATCCCTAAAGGATGCATCTGATGAACAACGTTTAAGACTTCTGATGTGACTATTGAAAGGGAGAGGGTGGCAAAGAAGGACCCCTTCCAGATTTTCAGATGCTTCCACATTTCTGAGCTCCAGGCTGTGGCATCCCTTGCTGGGCCCTGCCATCATCCTGCATTCCGACATCCACGACCTTTGTAACTTGATGCCATCAGACTTACTAGTATTCAGCCTAATACCTCATGACAGCCCAGCCTTAACATTAATTCAACTCATCACATGAAAATATGAATACCTGAGCAATAAATAGGCATAATTTATTGCCTATTATAAGTTCAGTGTATTCTGATGAACCAGTCACTAGGCTCAAACGCATATTTGAGGCACACGAATGTTTACGAAAGGATTAAAGTTAGAAAACATGCCTAGGAAAACTAAATCTATTCAACAAATATTTATGTTCTAGGACTGTACTAGGTACTTAGGATACCGTTGCAAACCAGATGGACAGGTTTACCAGGATTAAGAGTGTATCATCTTACTGGGAAGCCCAGAGGGAGTATGCCAGAAAATCAAATATTATAAACTAACTGGTTTCAGATGGAGGTGAGTGCCACCACGGAAACTCAGGGGGTGCGGTGATGACAGTGAGCAGTGGGATGGACTCATGGTGAGTAGGGTGGTCTGGGAAGGCCTCTCCAAAGAGGGGATGCCTGAGATAAGCATAAACAATAAAGAGTGACATAAAATAAATGAAAGCTCAGAAGTTCAAAACTCTAAGGTACACATGACCTTGAGCTGCTCCAGGAACTGGGAGACCAGTGTGACTAGAGACATGACTGAGTCTGAAGGGTGAGACAGGAAGAGCAATTGGAATGGGTGGAGAGACTATGGAGAGTTTTCAAATGGAAGTCACATCACCTGAGTTTTAAAACATCACTCTGATGATATCAGAGGAGCAGGTTGTGGGGAAGGGAGAATGAGGCCAAGACACAGGTTAGCCGGCAATAGTGTAATCCAGGTGAAGGATAATGGGTACAGAGGATAGAATATTTGGCAAAAACTTGACCATAGGTAATTCTTACCCTAAAACTAATGAGGGGAAAATGAGAAAAAGTTCATTTGTGGATACTAAGTTGTAACTAGATGGGAGAACAACGCTCTGATATTCTATTGCACAGTAGGGTGATTACAGATGATGACAGTGTACTGTATCAGTACTTTTTAGAAGTTAACTTTTTAGAAGTTAAAAGGAAGCCAGGTGGTGCACATCTGTAATCACAGTGACTCAAAAGGCTGAGACAGGAGGATTTAAGTTCAAAGCCAGCCTCAGCAATGTAGCAAGGCCCTAAGCAACTTAGTGAGACCCTGTCTCAAAGTAAAAAATGAAAAGGGCTGGGGAATGTGACTCTGTGGTTAAGCACCCCTGGGTTCAATCCCCAGTCCCTGACCCCCACCAAAAAAAGAAAAAGGCAAGAAAGTTATAGGCCAGCTCAGACAATTTAGCAAGGCCCTATCTCAAAATAAAACATGAAAAGGACTGGGGATATATAGCTCAGTGGTAAGGCACCCCTGGGTTCAATCCACAGTACCAAAAAACAGAACAAAAGCTAGAAAGCATTCATGTTCATCCCAAAGAAATGGTCATTTTTTGAGTAAATAGAAATGGCACCCCAGATATATGTACAATTGATATGTATCAGTTATATATAAAATTTGATATATATACATATATATACATATATACACTGAAACAGATTGAAGTATTTTCTTCCCACTCAAAAATGTTTATGAGAATAAAAGGAGGCAAATGGTAGAGGGCAAGTGTATTCAGAGTGCAAGTCCTAGAAATCGACACCACTTCAGTGCTTTATGATCCTCCCACTTTTTTTCAAGAAGAAAGATCAAAGGTTACAAGGCAAGAACTTACAGGCAAATTCAGTTAGATAAAAAGAACTTGACTATGAAACTGTTTTATGAGAGATGAAAGAAAAATCTCAAAAGAAGTCTTCCACAAGGGACAGGGAGAAAAACAGTTGAATATGAGACCCACCTTCAGTAAGATAAACTAGATAATCAAAGCTTCTATTCAGCTTCAATTTCTTATTAGACCAAAGCAAAGACTTTCACAAACAGCTCCTGTCTATATAAACAAAATGTCCACCACCTTGGTTTTAGGTGTCCCGTTTCCCATTGAGCGGGGCAGAAGGAAGCATACACTTTCTATTGCAGCTGAAAGCCCACAGGTGTCAGCCATGGAGATTCAAAGACAGAAGACAGATTCAGAATTACAAGAGGCGAGTCCAGTGAGACTTTGCTAGCGGCTTAAATAAGGGTCAAGAAAAGGGAGGACTCAAGGTGAATGCCTTCACTTTGGGCTTGAGCAATAATGTAGATCTTTATGAAAATAATGGCCCTTAAGAGCCAAAGACACTCCTTAGTTTCCAAGGAGTCTTAGTTCTTAGTTCTTGCTGCTTTAATGAAGATTCCAAGCTTCTTACAAGCAGAGATCGTATTACGAGCCTAAATCTGTCCAATAACCAAATCAGTGAATGTAAAGGTATATAGATGGCTGTTGGATTAGAATAGAAATTTTCATTGGTGTGGGAATGGGGTGAGGAAGTCAGAGGTCTTTGAACAGAGTGTCACATGACTGGAAAACCAATTCCTAAAAAGGTAAAATTATCAATGCAATCACTAGCATGTGTGTGATTATCTTATACCAGTTTTAGGGTTCTTTATGTGTGTTGTTTTAATGATTCAAAACCCTGTGGAACTGATCCTGTTTTCCTCATTTTGCAGACAGGAGACTAAAACAAAATGTCAAATAATTACCCCGAATCACATGGTCAGCTAGTAGCAGAGCCAAGATTAGAGCCTATACTGACCATCAGTCCTCAATTCAGAACCACAAGTTTTACTACATACCAATGGTGAATGATGTTCCTGACACTCTTGGCAATCACAAGTGAATCAGAATATTCTCTGGAAATTCATCTCGCATGGATGACAGCAGAATTTCAAGGAAGGTGGATGCCTTCTCCAGGAATTCAAGACCTGAAGAACTCTGTGCTCTATACCATGTCTTCTAACGCTATATTTGCTCCAGAACTGATCACTTATGGACAAAGTTTCTGCTCTCTTTGAATAACTCCATGACTGGGATCTGAAACCCTAGAGGGCATTCATAAGCTTTTCCTTTCCTCACTGAAATAGGTTCTCTAGAAAAACAGAACAAGTCAGATAAATATAGATATAGTGAATTATTTTAAGAGTCAAGTCTTATAATTATGGAGACTGACAGGTCCAAAATTTGCATGGTGGCCCAGCAAACCAGAGACCTAGGAAGAAATACTGTAATTCAAGTCCAAGGACCATCAGAATGGTAATCCAGGAAGAGCAAAAGATGTAGTTCAAATGCAAACATACACTTTCTGCTTGCAGAATTCCTTCTTACATAGTAAAGGGTCGGGTGGGGATGGATGCCAGTTCTTCATTCTGTTCAGGCTTTTGACTGATTGGACAAGATCCAGCTATAGTATGGAGAGCAATCTGCTTTACTCAAGGTCCACCAACTTAAATGTAAACCTCATCCAAAAATACCCCTGCAGAAATATCCAGAATGTTTAACTAAATATCTAGGCATTGTGGCCCAGAAATTTGACATATAACATTAACTATCATATTTACTTTTGCAAAGGGAACACTAGGGGCCTCTAAACTTTGTTTCTTCTTCCCTAAGAATGTCTTTGTTTCTGGCAGCAGCATGGCAGCAGCAGCAATAGCAGCAATCATCCAGTTTTGCCCAGGTCATGATAAAAGCAAGGGAGAGGTTAATGGTTCCATGTACAGGTTTTGCTATCAGACTAGATTTGAATCCTAGCTCTGCCTCCTATTCCTGAAACTTCAGGAAAGTCACATTCACTTTCTGCCCAGAGGTATCTCCTTTGTAAAACAGAGTGAAGATTACCTCCAACTCCTGGGGTTACAACAAAACAGAAGTAGAGCACTTGGCACCCCAGCACATAGTGGTCTCCAAAAATTCCAGCAGCAACAGCAGCAGTAATCCAGTTTTGCCCAGGTTATGGTAAAAGCAACAGATTTCACTATGTAGAAGAGAAAAGTAAAAGCAACATTAAAAATCTAAATTATGCCAGGCACAGTGGCACATGCCTGTAATTCCAGCTACTCAGGAGAGTAATGCAGGAGGATTGCAAGTTCAAGGACAGCCTTAGCAACTTAGTGAGACCCTATCTCAAAATAATAAGTTCTAAGGATGTAGCACAGTGTTAAAGTACCCCTGGGTTTGATTCCCAGAACCAAAACAAAAAAAATCCAGATTATAAAATAATTCTTAATTCCCCAAAGCTAGCCCTGAACAAGGATATTGTCTATTTATTCAGACTTGCTGTGATAAGACTTTGCACTGATTTGAACATAATTGTATCTATATAGTTCAAAACTTCTATTTTCCAAATAAATGTGTTCCACAGAACCTAAGGATGTTAATAGGTGTCACCCACACACTAAGAAGGACTGTTTGTTGCTTGAGATTCAGAACATACATAGGCTTCTTTAGCACAAGTTTTCTCAGCATTTAAGTGCATACATAAATTTAAATCTCTGAGAGGAGCATATAATATGCAACATTTCAAATTTAATTGACCGCAGCCCTTTCTGGTATAGCATCCCTGCAATGAGTGTTCTGCAGAACATTTCTTGGCAAACAATGCTCTAATTGTTTCAGGTACAGCAGCCTGTCATTCAGGTAAAACCATGAAGCTCCTGAGAGTAGAAAAATAACTGCTACTTTTGTATTCCCCAAAGCACCAGCACAGTGTGGGATACAGAGTGACTCAGTAAATGTGTCATTGATAAACTTATTTTAATTCATTGATCAGCATAGATGTTCTGTTTCTGTGGCATCTGTTCTATGCAGGATATTATCCTAGACACTAGAAAAATTAAAGTTAATTAAACAGCCGCTGCCCTCAAAAAACACACAGTCCAGTAAAGTATATAAATAATTGTAATGTTGCTCACCTGTGACTATAATGACATTTGCAAGGTCTTAGAGTGACACAAAGAAGGAAATCATAGCTTCATTGGCAAGGAGCCCAGAATGAGAAGGTAGGGTTGGAGAAGGCTTCACTGAGATGACTGTCTTTGTGCCATTATAGAAAAATACCACAGACTTGGTAAGTTATAAACAATAGAAATATTTCCCACAATTCTGGATGCTGAGGAATACAAGGCATGCTCAGTGTCTGGTGAGGGCTGCTCTCTCTGCTTCCAAGATGGCGGCACCCTGTTGCTGGATCCTCTGGAGGGGGAAAATGCTATGTCCTCACATGGCAGAAGAAATAGAAACACAAGAGCACTCCCTTCAACCTCAAGGGTGCGAATCCAATCTACAAAGGTAGAATCCTCATGACTCACTCACTTCTCCAATCCCACACATATTATTGGATTGGGGACTGAATTTCCATATGAATTTTGGAGGGACACCCTCATTCAAACAGTAGCGGGGACTATAGAACCAAAGCACAAGCACAAGGCAGGCCAAGGGTGCAGTAGGATTCCAGGAGAAGCAGAAGGCATGTCCAAAACCACAGACATAAAAATAACATGACTCATTTACTGAACCATAAGAATTCCGCAGGGCTGATGCATCAAATGCTTATGGGGCTACAGTGAGAGATTGAGAAAGGGTGGCAAGGGAGGCAGGACATGGAATGCCTGGTATTTTTCATGCTGTGTTTAAAGGTTTTAACTGTTCTCAAGCTAAAGCAGAGCCAGCAGATCTGGGAAGGGTCAAGGCAGTTACTAGGAGGAGGAGAAAAGGTAGAAGTGGAAAGCACATGCTCCTCGTAATATTCCCATTTGAGAACCGTACTGGCAATAGCACATGATGTCTGTTTCCTCTTCATCTGATTTCTTAACTGAGACAAATCCCTATAATCTGTTTGATCATACTGTAAGTATCACTACAACTGTCATTCCCCATTCGAGGTTGCCCCTATTGAAATGGTGTCCCTATGGTATGAGGAATTGCTAATTAATATTTTGACTATTTAAAAAAAGATTAAGGAAAATCCTTTGGAAACTTGTGAATAACAACATTATTATAAACGGATCTTGTTTAGAACCCTCACAATATCTGAAGAGGAGATTATGTCAACAGCATCCTTGGAGATATTTCAGGTTTGTTGATTTTAAAAAGTATTCCTTAATATGAAAGTATATAGAAAGGACGCCTTGGTTGAAACATGCTCTGTAATTTAAAAAAAGGATTATGATTCTAGCTTGTAACACAATAAAATTGCTTAGGGGAGAATGAATGTATACTTTATGTTTAAAAAATTATACATGATCCCTTAAGGATTCTTCCAGAATGAAACCTTAGAGTTAAGCCACTCAGTTGATATCAAACCTTGAGAAGTGTCTGGGCCTTGAGATGGTGTATTGTCTTCTTCCTTCCCTCATCCAAGTCTCAGGAATTATCAATACTCCCCATGATGCATCCCTTTAATAATACACGTGCAAGGAGTGGAGTGACTGGAAATTCACTGAACGCTTTTTCAGAGTTATGTGATTTCATGGAGAATCTTCAATTCTGTTCAATATGGTTGGAAATAAAGGAAGCCATGTTATGCCAGACTCAAAGACTGTAGCTCCAGTTCTCCACATTCTATACCAACCACCAGGTAGCTGCCCTTCACTGGCACAGTGCAGGTGAAACCCACTACTGAGAATAACAGGAGGAGATGAGAGGTGTTTACTCCAGGAAATCCTTCTAAATGAAATAATCAAGCCAAATGGGAAAACAATGAAATTCAAAATGACTTGCTTGTTCCCACAAAAGACAAAACTTCCCCTTACTCCTAAGGACTCTGGGAGGACAAGCCCAGAGGCAAGCAAAAGAAGCTGCTGCAGGCCTGGAGGACATTGGGGGGTGCCTGCTGTCACCTTGAGCCTCAGAGGCAGTGCTCTGGGGGTGACAGCATCCAGGCCTCCATCTCAGCTCTGCTAGTGAAAGCATTCATATCTATCTTCCCAAGATGATTGGGTTCATAGATCCACAGGTAATCAGGCTCATGGGTTCTTTTTAAGAGACAGGTTAGGAAAAAGGTTATGTCATTGAGTGACACACTTTACCATTTATGTGAGTATTTTTATTGGTCCTCTGTAGTTATACATGACAGAATTCATTTTGATATAATTGTACAAGCATGAAATATACCTTATTCTAGTTAGGACCTCATTCTTATTTATGTACATGATGGTAAGATTCACTATGGTATATTCATATATGTACATAGGGAAAGTATGTCAGATTCATTCCACTATCTTTCCTTTTCCTATTCCCCCTCCCTTCATTTCCCTTTGTCTATTCTAAATATCTATTCTTCCCCTCTCCCCACTTATTGTGAGTTAGCTTCCATATATCAGCAAAAACATTCAACCTTTGGTTTTGGGGGACTGGCTTATTTCACTTAGGATGATAGTCCCCAGCTCTATCCATTTACTTGCAAATGTTAGAAAGTCATTCTTCTTTATGACTGAGTAATACTCCATTGTTTATATAAACCACAATTTCTTTATCCATTCATCTGTTGAAGGGCATCTATTTTGATTCCATAGCTTAGCTATTGTGCATTGAGCTGCTATAAACAGTGATATGAGACATTTATTTATCCTAGGAGTTCTACATAGGCATTCCTGAATACCCCCAAGTTTTACAAAATTAGACTTAAGAAATAACAAGATCATGTAGAATACCTTCTAGGGTAAACCACGCAATATCTATGCAACTTTATAACTAAAGCACTATGGATTAGAACCTTGGAAATATCTGGAAAACCCAGACAGACACAGGGATGGAGAATGCACCCAAGGAACACCAACATCTCCCTCCCATAAGTGGAAATCCTCCTTGAAGGTCTGACCCAGTGCAGGCAGAACCGGAGCCACACACCCAGGAGGAACACCTGGGTATAAATTCGCATTGTGTTTCTTCACATAGGGTTATAAAAGCCCCTCCCTCCAGACTCAGACAACTAAGTTTTACTCTTTCCTACTGAAAGTGGTTATTCTTCCTGTTCTGAAGTTCATGTTCTTGAGAACTGTTTCAACGGGACAACTACCTGATCTCACTCCACAGCATTCCTGTAGAGCAGATATGTTCCCAAGTAGAGTGGGGAACGAAAGAGTCACCAAACCACAGTCCTCCTATGATGCAGTGACACTCCTCTCTTTGGGTAGCTGATGGCAGGGGATTTGAGAGCTCCTGGGGAACAAGCCTGTGATGGATGGAGGCAGATGTGGGCAGCTCCGTGAGGGTTTCATAACATCAGGCTGTCTCCAGTGAGGCAAGGACGAGTTGTACAAATACAATGGAACTTTCTACACCTTCTGCTTTACTGAGGATGGACTGGTTGTTGGTGCAGAGCATAATAAATTAAAAACAAATGAGAGTGTGGTATGAGAGCCAGAGGTAAAAATCATTAGAAGAGAAACACCAACTGTGTATAATGCAATTGAAAGATCAAGTAGCAGGGAATCTCTGGGCCTAGCAACATAAAAAATGTTTTGCTTGACAAGACCAGAAAGAGTGGCAGGTGGGAGACAGAGCCCAGTTGGAATGAACTGGGAGGAAAATGTCCTGAGGAAGTACAGAGACCTCAGAACAGGAGTCTGTGAAGAGCCAAGTAGTAAAGATTCTAGATTTTTCCAGCCTTGTGGTCTCTCACAACTCTGCCATTGAAAAGTGAAAGCAGCCAAAGACTACATATAAACAAAGGAGCGTGGCTGCATTCCAATAAAACTTTATGGACAAAGAATTTTAAATTTTATATACTTTTTACATCATGAAACATTATGTTTCATTTTATTTTTTTCCCCAACCATTTACAAACATAAAAACCATTCTTAACTGTTGAGTTCTACAAAACTAGGTGCTAGACGAGATTTGGATTGTGGGCCATGGCATCCCAACCCCTGCTATTGATTCCTCTTGGGTGAAGGTTTTCTGTGAATGGTGCTGAGCAGATGTCATGGACTCTACAGATCCAAAGGGAATGCAAGCTCCATAGGGTTCAGATGCAGAGGTTTGTTGACGTATAACATGCCTAATGCAGGTGATAAATAAACGAATTAATTTTAACCTAGATCTAGCTGGTAATTTATACATGTTTTATAATTTATACATTATATATTAACAAGCCTCTGCCATTTCTTTGCCACACTGCCACATAGATGCATACATAGGCCAAAGTAGACCCTACAAAAAAGTTCTCACCAGCTAATGTAATACTGACTTATCTATATGCTGTGATTCTTTCACTCCTCCTGGGACAGAATGAGGCATCTGTCTCCCAGCCTTCTTTCTTGGTCTTGCTTAGGCAGATATCTGCCTGTGCGCTCAGACCTGAACCCTGCAATCCACTCTGAGACTACCTATCCTACTCTTTGAAAGCAGCTCTGGGTCCATGAGAGTGAAGAAATTCCCCACCTCAATCCTAATATCAATTTTGTGTTAGTGAAGAATCCCTTGCTTTAATAAAGATACCTCGCTAAATTTTAAGGTCAGGCTAAGAAAAAATGACTATAATATACACAAATACACACATATGTACACACACACACACACATACAGTGTTGGATTTGTTTTTTTGCTCTGCCCTGTCATTTCCGTCCTTGCTCCTCTGTAGAAATCTGCTATCTTGTGTTTCTTACAAACAGCCTCTGAGCTGCTTTGCCTGATAAGGCTGTGTGAATGGGTAAGCCCTTTCAGACTCCTCCAGGGTCTCAGGCAGCTATGCTAGTTGAGGGAGGAGATAACCCTGAGTTTGAAGAATGACAATTTTCCTTGATCTACTAGCTGACTTGCTAAGTGCTCCGCTACACACAGACCCAGGGTCTGTTTTCAAAGCTCACTCAGGGAGACAGAGCCAGGGAGAGGCACTGTCAGCATAGAATGTCCTCCACAAAAGTGACTCAAGGAGAAAATGCTCACCCTTTTTCCCTCCTCTGAATTCACATCACTGACAGCTAAGCCACTTGGAATTGAATCGCACGCTGGGCTGTGCAATTAAAGCATTGTGCCCACTTTCTTGGTCTTATTGTTCCTTACACACAGACTCTTTTCCATTCCGCATAGCCCACATTTGAGTCACAATGAATTTTCTGCCATTTCTAAACGGCCCATTTTCCTCTATTTGCTCCTCTTGCAGCCTACAACACCCCTTTCCCTCATCTCCCCGCTCCTCACCTCTTTCTCTTTGAGTCTTTCGCAGCCTTCAAGAGTTTCCTATCATTCCCCATCTTCAAGGAAGTTTTCCCAGATGCCCATGTTGACACTTAGGTCTCCAGAGCCTACGCCTCACTTCACTATTTCCTCTTCCACGACAACGTTGGCCACACAGAGCACATGCTCTAGAGTTAGATCCGCTTTAAACCTTCTCTCTGCCTCTTACGACGAAGGAATCTTAGTGACGTCAGTTAACCTCTCAGAGCTTCTGCTTTCCCAGCAATAAAATACCTAAATGTTTCCAAGTTGGCTTTAGCAGCAAATGACTGGGCCGACTGATCAACAGTCACCAGTGCCTCCTTCATCCCAAAGCAATGGGTAAAGAGTAACTTCAAGCAACTTCCATATTTTCTGCTATCCAAATATGTTCCATATGAGACCTGGCCTATTTTCTCAAGAGGAAAGTGATTAAACTCAAACTTCTAGACCCTATCAGATTAAAACACACACACACAAAATCAAATCATAATTATAGATGGGAAGGACTCCTAAGAAGGCAGTATAACTATCAATCTTCAAACAAATCCGAGTCGGCCATCTGAGGGTCGCTGGTGTCTGTGTGCACATGGATCCAACCTAATAGAATCGCTGGGCCAATATCTGGTTCTCACATTCCAGGCCCATGACATTATTTAGTGAAGGGGTTTCCTTTCCAGTTCCTCCCCCTGTAGTGTGCTGGCTTTGCCTATAATTGTGACAATACTACTTGGTTTGTAAATAAAAGGAAATGCTCGAAAAAAGGCATTTAAAAAGGTATCCACTTTATACAACTGCCCTTGCATTTTAACATTAGCAAATCATTAATACTTCTGACGTCATTCTTAATTCTCTCATGGCTTTAAACAGCTCATTTCAAAGTAATGATATTGAAACAAGCACAGCATCTTCCATTTTATAAAGGGGAAGATTTAAAGTCATAATGATGAGAGCAATGTGACTATGGGCCATTGAGCGCTTTACAATGACCAATAATATATGGAGCCCCTCTCTGGCCAGCCAGTGGATAAGCTCGGGTGGGGCCTGTAGTCATCGCCATTCACTGGGCATTTCTGGCCTCCACCAGCTTGAGCTGGAATGACATTCGAAATGAAGTGCTTAGAGTAGAATATTTTCAATTTGCAGTGAAAGAGAAATAAGGGCAGGAGGAGCAAGGCAAGAGTTGACAGCCCACAAGTATAAAAATGCTCTCAAAAAAAAAAGGAGATTTACCCAAGAAGATGATCACATTGAAAAATCGAATCTCCTCAGGCAAAGCAAACTGTATGCCAGTAAAGGTCAGCTATTCCTCCTAGATTGCGGTTATTGCAACCAACTATTTGTTTTAAAGCTAGTTCCTTGTTGTTTGTGTTTACAGATCCTGCTCTTTCTCATGTAGGGAGACTACTGAAGGAAAAAGCAGCAGCAGACACATCTCTTCTTATTCCATGCCTGGGAATATTAAATGGTGCTTAGCTATTTAAATATGTTATTTGTACTGAATTTGAAGTTCATTATTCTACATATTGGTTCATGTTGAAACACTTAACCAAATGCCTAATGCCCAGAAAAACCACGTTGGACCTTAACAGCTGTAGTTTAAAAATAAGTTATGTCAGAATATTTTCATTCTTATGAGTTAACTCTTGGTCATCCAGGAATCATGCCTAAAATAGTCCCTGAGTTGTAGAATTACTGAGCAGTGCTTAGGTTGTTTTCTGAAAAGTTTACATCTTTTCATAGAATTAAGAAGAGGCTAAGGGACAAAGTAAATATTAGGAGGCTGAGATGCCTAAAGAGCATTTCTTGGTGGAACCCCTATGATGAAAAAAATAAGCCTTAGCTTAGGAGTGTCAAAATGCTGGGGAAGGAATATCCAGGGAAGCAGGACCCGCTAGGAATGTTCCTTCCCAATAGGGTCCTACAAACTTATCTGTCACTCTGGGCATCTAGATCATCATATTCATCAGGTCTTGCCCTGTAATTGGTCTTTACAGACCCCATACCATTTAATCCTCATAACACTTCCACAAGGAAGGAATTGGTTTCTCTATTTTACAGACAAAAGAGTGGAAGTTCCGCAGGGTGAATAAACTCATCTGAGGTGGTACAGCTTGTTAAGTGGCAGAGGTGGGTGAGATCTGAATGCTCTAACATGCTTCTGCCTAAGGACTTACCATTACAGAACCCCGACCCACCTACCGGAGGTCAAAGACAGGAATTAGCAACAGAGAAAGAGGTCGAGGGGATCGATGAGAAGAATCTGCCAGCCATTTATCGTTGGCCTTTCACTATTCTATGCAATGGCAGGAGTAAAAAGGTAGAATCTGATGGTTTGCTTTGTGGCCAATGCATTTACTTTTCCCTTTGGCTGGATCCACATCCTCTGGTTTATGCTATATGTTTTTGCTTCCTTTGATTGGCCACCAACCCTTCTAAATTGCCTGCATGGAATGTTTAGCTCCACTTTGCATGGTCCTTTGGTCTCCTGTATCTTGTAGTCACCACAAGACAAAGCCACCCTCTAACCCTAACTGTTTACAGAACAGCCCCTATTTCTCTGATTTCCTCTCACCTGCTGCACCTTAGCTCCAGGCTCCACCCCATCCCCCAGCTACCACTCAAGCAGGGTTAAGACCACCCTGTCCAGAGACAGCCACAGAGCTGTGGGCTATCAGGAATTCCAATTCCAAAGAGGCATTCCAATGATAGTGAGTTCAAAAATCCTTCCTCCCTTTTTCTTTGATTCAGAAAAAGGCCATACACCCATACAGACTGTTAAATGACAGATAAAAAGACAAGGACCCTTTGCAAATATTCAGACCTGAGCAGGCATTTACACTTTTGGCCTCCAGCCCATTGCCGACATTTTCTCTCAACCAAAAATAGTGGCAACTCCTTCACAGGTTCTGTTTGTTGATTCAGCTGTACATCAAACCTTTCCTCTGCAACTTGTCAGTTACCTCGCTCCTTCGAGTTTTCTTCAGAGTCCACACTTTGCCTAGGAAGTGCTTAATTGGTACTTTAATGCCGGTTTAATTCTCCCACTATTATTCCCTGAACTCTGACAGCCCCATCGTATTTCTGCTTTTTAATATTTAATTCTATGATGACTGTTACTGATTAGGACTCAATTTTACCCCAGGATGTCTAGGGAATAAATGTTTTTATTAAGAGCACAAGAAAAGGAAAGCCATTCTGAAAAAATAGAAAAGATCCCCGTGATTTCCCTCTGGAGACTCATTGAACAGAGAGCAGAGCTGACTTGTGGCTATTATTTGATCAGCCTGAGCTAATCTGTGTTGATGCCTCCTGCCAAGTGCTGCCATTTGTGTGTGATTTCTCTTCTACTAATACATAATGTATAGATCTGGATATAGGCAAATCAATTATCCTGCGTCAAGGAAGCAAAGACAACTAATGGAAACATTAGCTCAAGACTTCAGGAAAAATGGAAGAGTTGAAGACCCAGATGTGTGATTTTGCAGGAGTGGGGGTGGGAATTGAGGTGGAGAAAGCTTTCAAAAGAAGATGGAAGCAGGTAAAGGGTGCAGAGAACAAAAATTGGAGGAGAACTCATCACCTGAGGATACAGCTATTCTGCAAAGAGGATGTCTGTCCCTAACCACAAAGATTCATTTAACACAGTGACCAGATGATTCCAGCCACCATGGCTTTCTTGTATTAAATTATCAGATGCAATGAGAGAGATATTTAGCTCTTTTGAACCAAACTAAGGATCAGCGTGAACACACTGGATAAATTAGAAGTAACAGACTGTCCTAGAAAAGATAATCTCTACCATGCTTGAATTCTTCCATTTGTAAGAAATCTGAAAATTGACAGCACAGACACAATAGCCTAATGTCCATGGGGGGGTTAGAGATGTGAAATTAGAAGGAGTTGGGGGTTCTCTTGAAGGTTGGCTGAAAGGTAGCTGCATATTCATGAAGCTAGTTTAAACCTCTCTAAAGATCAATTTTTTTAAACTTTTAAGTTGTATAGATTATGACCCTTCTCTCTCTATAAAAGTGTTTCTGGATGCTTTATTATTTTTCAGAAAATACATATTTTTCTAGGTGAGCTTAATCCACAATTTTATAATTTAAGACATTTATACGGAGCAATTTTGCACACCACTAAGAATTCCTACCACTGAACTCAGTCACTAGCATAAAGTAGGTACCCGAGGAAATGTGACCAGGGATCTTCTGACTTCTATTCCAGTCCTCAGTAAAGGTATAGGTAGAAAAGAGAATACATAGAAAGGCTAAAAGTAAAATAATGGGAAAATGATTCTACTAAATACTAGCCGGCAGGGAAAAAAAGTATGTAAATGGCAAGAGATGAGTGAGTAAATGAATGAAAGGTCTCATACGCATTCAGCTATAGCCTCTTGTGTTCATAGGGATGTAGGTTGCCCGTACTTTATTCTAAAATTATAAGAACATTCTTATAAACTTAATTTGCATGCTTCTGACCACCTTCCTGTATTTAGTTGTGAATCTCTAATAGAGCAGAAGCAAGATGAGTAGCCTACATTTGTGGTTGGAATACAGAAAGCCAAGGTATACCCTGCTCCCTCACCCTGTGAACTTTTTCATTTGGGAAGTCATAGTCCTTACAGTTGATATGAGACTCAACCATAACATGCTGTTAAGAACATGCATATGAAACAAACATCAACAGATCCAGTAGGGTCTGCGATGCTGAATGTGGAATTCAGACAGTTGGGGGGAAATTCTAGACGGTTCATAAGATACGAAATGAATTTTCTTTTGCTCTAAAAGAAATACTGCATTTTGGTTGTAGTCTGTAAAACTGTATCTTACATTTTTATAAGGCAGAAAACTGATGATATGAACACATACTCAAATACATTTTCATGCTACCACTGACAACTGTCATATTTTGACTGCCCTGTGCTATGTTCTTTGTGACTCAATTTAACACTCAAAACAGCCCATTATTCTTATTTTGTAGATAAAATGTCATTATCTTTACTTTATAAATGAGAAAACCGGTGTAGACAATATAATCTTGTCTAAGGTAACAAAACAGCATGAGAGAGAGCTGGATTTGAATCCAAGGCCACCTAACCCCCAAACTCAGCTTTGGACCTGCACAAATCACTGCCTTCTGTTTCCAGAAAAAAAAAAATAGAAAATGTTAATGTTTCATTAGTTTGCAGAAATCTTGATATTACTTTAACATGTACCTTCATCTCCCCAGTAACTGTGTGCAAGTTCTATGTTGGGTACTGAGCATAGGAAGGTGAGCTGAACGTAGTCCCTGTCCTCAAGACACTTATAATCTAGTACAAGAAATACAGACCAGCACAATAAGATATGACAGGCATCCAATGGTTTCTCCAATGATGCAACATAATGATGTAGAGAAGAAATCAAAATGGACATCTTTCCTGTCAAAGAATTATGAATATTCACAGTAGGCATGATCAATAAGATTAAGCATGAAGGCAAGAACATCATGTTAACTCAAAAGAGGTACATTTCTAATTCTGTTGTGATTTGTTTCTGTGCAAAGCCTTATATGACTGTGAAATTTTATGAAATATATTATGGTGTGTCAAAATGAAGCTGTAGGAAAACACTCTTGAAAAACTGAAGCAAAAAATAAGTATGTACTGAATAACTCAATGACAATTATTACTAACAATGAAACTCTACCACTGTACTTACATAAATCAGCACACTAGACACTATATACAGTATCTTCCATTGTAGAATTGATTCAGCCTTTATGCAAAACAAAAAGGGAAAATGGCATGGATTTCAATATATCATTATACTATAGTCATGTAATTATAGATAATAAAAATATTAGGCCAAAGAACATCAAATAACTTATTCCAACAGAAAATAGGCTCAAAATTGAGCAGGGAAAAAGAACTCTATGAATATCTTAGTACCTAATGATGTTCACAAACAAAATAATAAAAATATCTACAGATGGCTCTACCAATGTAGAAAAATTTTCGTTACATAGAAAGTGCTGTGAACTTAAATCAGCTAGAAAGATTTATTGTATATATGAGAGATTTATCTTGAAGACATTTGCAGAGATGTAAATTTCTGGAAAGTTTCAAAGAGATTTTTTTCTAGGTTTCATAAAAAATTATTTTCCTTATCAAAGAATATGTGTGTGTGTATATATGTGTATATATATATGTAAAGGCTAGGCAAAGATTTCTTGTACAAGCACAAAAAGCATAAGCTGTCAAAAAAAGATAAAAGAAAGCTTTGATTTCGTAAGAATTAAAACTTTCTCTTTGAACAACACTGTTAAGAAAATGAAAACTTGCACACTGGGAGAAAGTATTTACAAAAGACATCAGATAATGGACCGATATCCAGAATATATAAAAAACTCATGACTCAATAATGAAAAAACAAATACAACCAAATAAAATGGAAAAGATAATAGACTCTTAAAGATACACAGATGGAAAATAAGAACATGGAAACATGTGCAATACCTTGTGATTTGTTGAGCACCTACTAACAACTTCACAAAGTGTTAGGGAAATGCAAATTAAAACTACCATGAGATATTAATAGGCAACTGTTAGAATAGCTAAGTTAAAAAGGCTGACCATACCCCACGTTGACAAGGATATAATTGTACTATCTCACAGTGCTAATGGGAATAGAAGATGGTACTGCCGTTTTGGAAAGCAGTATGGAAATTAAAAAGTTAAATATACATCTATCACATGACACAACCATTCCACTTCTAGATGATCAGCCAAGAGAAATGAAGTCACATGTTCAAAGAGTTGTACATAAATGTTCATAGCAACTCTATGTGTAATAGCCAGTAACTGGTGAGAAAATATCAACTTGTTAATGAATAAACAAGTGTGGTATATCAACACAATGGAATACAACTTAACAATGAAAAGGAACTACTGATACCTGTAACAACAAAGATGAAGTTAAAAAGCTTTATGCTAAATGGAGATTCTAGATTGTACTTATATGGCATTTTGAAAAAAGGCATATAAATCAGTAGTCTCCTTGGGCTTGAGAGTAAGGTGGGGAGAGGTGGTTAAGTACAAACGGCATGAAGAAAGTTTTGCAGGTAATGGAAACATTATTTATCTTGATTGTGGTAGTGGTTACACAGTTATATATATTTGTCAGAATTCTTAGAATACAAAAGGGTGAATTAAACTCTATATAAATTATGCCTCAATCAACTCAACTTTAGTAAAATATGTACAGTAGCCCCCTACCCATCCATGATTTTGCTCTGTGGTTTCAGTTACCCTTCATCAACTAAAGTCTGAGAACATTAAATAAAAATTCCTAGAAATAATTCACATTTTAATTGTATGACATTCTAAGTAGCATGATGAAGTCTCACATCTTCCCATTTTACCCTGCCCAAGTCATAAATCATCCCTTTGTCCAGTGTATCCATGCTGTATATGCTGCCTATTAGTCACTTAAGAGTCATTTTGGCTATGAAATCAACTTTGACATTGTCATGTTTCTGCTCAAGCAATCCTTACACAGTAGCCTCCTACTATGTCACAATGCCTAATGCCATTCACTTCACTCCATCTTATCATGTATGCATGTCATATCTTCCCAAGAAGGGTGAGAATATTAAAGATACTTTGAGAGGGAGGCTACATTCCATAACTTTTATTATATACATTGCTCTAATTATTCTATCTTATTAGTTATTGTTGCTCTATAACTGTACCTAATTTATAAATTAAACTCTATCCTAGATGTGTATGTAGAGAAAAAAAATCAACATATATAGGTGTCAGTACTATCTGCAGTTTCAGGCATCTATTGAAGGTCTTAGAATGTGTTCCATGTGGTAAGGGGAGCTACTATATTATCTGTTTCCTTTAAAGTCTAGTGATTAAAAAAAGTATTTGACACAACTAGATTCAAAATAGAATTGTATAAAGTATACTTAAAAAATTATTTGTTCAATAGAAACAAAATCTCTACTTCAATTTACTAATGATTTTTTAAAAAAATCATGAGCTACTGAACCTTAAAAATTCTTCCTATATCAAAGCCAGCCTCAGCAAAATCAAGGCATTAAGCAACTCAGAGATCCTGTCTCTGAATAGGGCTGGGGATGTAGCTTAGTGGTCTAGTGCCTCCGAGTTCAATCCTTGGTACCCCACCCCCCAAAAAAAATCTAGCCAGCTGATTGGAGGTTTATCTATTATACACTTTATAATTGATTGTTCTCAGCTAATCTTTTTAATAATCTTTAATTTTTTTCATATTTAATTATTTGTTCTATTTAGGCTTACATGATAGTGCAATTTAATTCATTGAACACAGAGGATAACATCAATTCTCTAGCTGTAAGTTGTATAGAATCACAACGTATATGCATATACATTGTGATTCAGCTAATCGTCTGTCACCTTCGGAAAGGCTCAAGTTATGCACCTCTCTTAGGAATTATAAAATCAAAGTATCTGAACCCAGTGGATTCCACCAGTTACATTTCTGTTTTCTCAGTGTGAACAAGATATAGCAATTAGTAGGAGCATTCTTAAAGTCATTGATAGTTAGAGCACCTTATATCATTCTAACTTTAAAGATGATTTCAACCTCAGTGCATGACATGCCAAGCCTGGAGTGCAGCACTCTCTCTAATGAGCAGTACTGAAAGGAGAGTCACACTTTCAAAGGCAAACCTTCTGAACAACTACTGCACATACACACTCATGAGGCGGACATCCCCGAGCTGATTCCAGATCCCTGTATGCAATGTGAAGTTTGGCAATTGCCTTTAAGAATGAAACTTCACATTGTTTCTGAGCTTTCTGAAGCAGGGTCTCTGGCCTGGTGCATGATAGATATACTTCTCACTCCGTTTATTTTCATCTCGTTGCATGGAGTATTTCCCATAGAGGACTCACAAGGGGGAAAGCAGAGAGCTGTTTCAGGTACTGGCAGAATGGCCTGATCGCTTAATTTTTTTCAGAGGACTGAGAGGGACTCATTTCCAGGGAAAAACTGCAACTGCCCTCCTGAGCATCTGATGCTTAGCATGGCACTGGGATGACACAGCCGTATATCTTAATTAAAGCACTATGCATTAATCTATTAGTAGCAACTCCAGGAAATACTCCAGCGGCCAAAACACAGGGGGGTATAATGGTAAGGACTAACAAAACGGATGGGAGAGAAACATTACAAAGAAACTTAGTGATAATGTTTTCTCCCTTACACGCACAGAATTTGCTGTCTTCAAAATTGAAAAGGATGCTTCACCATAAAGAAATTGTGATTGGAACATTGAGTTGGGTAGGGTAGCATTTGAAGGACAGCTAGCTGCCCATGGTTATTAGTTCTTAATGATACACAGGGAATCAGTCGGAACAGAAACTGCCAGCTGCTGGCATATTAGCAAAAGAAAAAATGGAGATACAAGTACAAAATTTATTACTTTGGTTTTAAAAATATAAAAGTAAACTAGAGGTTGAGGGGGAGGAGACAAAAAGCCAGCTGATTGACCAGGGTCTTTGAGATCTAGGGTCAAATCAGTTTGCATTCAATAAGGTGAGGTCCAGTGGAAGACAGGCAGTGATGGTACAGCAGCCGGGAAGTTGATCTTAAAATCAAGAGATTTTCATTTGATTCTCTTCTGCCTTTGCTAGCTGGATGACCTTTAAGCAAGTTACTAAACTTCTTTGAAATTACATGAAACAAGTAGGAAAGCACTCAGCACTGCAGACACCACGTAGGATTTTCCGTGTTCTGTTATTCTATTATAGAGACTTGGATAAAGGCAGTTCCATTTCACGTGACAAAGGTTTCATTTAAAATGTTTTTGTTGTAAGTATCTCATTGGCATAGGACCCATCAATCAGGATGTCAATATCTTCCCCGAGCAGGACTACCCAAGTGGGGTCCTTCTTCCAGGAGACTCACCTAACTACTTAACACGCTGCCTGCACATGGATATACTTACTGGCAAATTACTCTAAGCGTTCTTATATCTGTTCCTGTGTGCATGCCCTGTCTACTCAATTAGGATTATTGATTTATTGAGCCAGAGAGCATTTTAGAGAAGTAGGCCAAACTCCTCATTGTGTAGGTGGGAATATGGAGGCCCAGGGAAGTCCAATGACTTGTACATCGGTGACCGAGTTAGTATGAAGACCAAGTCCTCTTGCCTTCTTTCTACCATATTCTCATCACGAACTATTCTAAAAAGCAAGCATCGGAGGACAAGAAACCATTTTGTTTCTATTGTTTACCCCTACAATTCAATACACATTTTATATCCTCTATGATCAGAACCTAAATGACCAGGGGCATTGGAAACTTTCAATATTTATAAACTGCTACATTCAGAAACTTCATGAAAAAAAAAAGCAAAAATACCAGAAATATTTTCTAATGATTCATTTGCTTGATAAATTCCATTTGTTCTTCATGAGGTTAATAATACCATCATAAATATAAATATCCTTATATTTTATGAGATACTTTGATGTTTGCTGTCATTTGATCAGCTTAATTACCCTGTGGAGATAGAGTTATCCCCATTTCACAGTGGAAGAAACAAAGACCAGAGAGGTTAAGTCATTTTCCCCAACTACACAGTCTACTTGGTAGGGCTAGAACTCCCACCAACAGAGGATTTTGGGCTCAATAATCCAATACTCTGCCCCCACAGCACTATGCTGTATCACCTCCATAGATATATTTTAATAAAATAACACTGAATATTTGTACTATATTGGTCAGGTCAGACTTCTTTTGGATATAGGTGAATAATACCCAATTCAAATAAACTTCAGGGTTTTATTATTGTTGTTGTTTTAAGGCAGGGGAAGGAGAGGATTGGCAGGGGATGTGAAGTTCACCAGCTCAGTAGAACTAAACCACAGGGAAGGCAAAAGCAGAGGCCTTCAGAACAGCTCTAGAGCTTATCTTCACAGCTATATCAGAACTCTCTCCCAGGCCCCTTCAGAAATCTCAAGGACAAATTCGCTTTGAAAGAGATAAGGGATCCATCTGTAAGCATGTTTATTTTAAACCACTTAAGGTATGGTGGACATTGTTAAAAACTATGCATATGTGAGGTGCATGATTGGATGTCTTTGAAGATGAGCATGTATCCATGAAATGATCTCTATCACCAAGGCCAAAGACATGGCCATCATCTCCCAAAGCTTCCTCCATCTCCACCTTACTGTGGAGTGTGTGTGTGTGCACGCATGCGCTTATAATAAAAAAACAAAATCTACTCACTTAACAAATTTTAAGATTGAGACTATGCGGTAGATCTCAAGAACGTACTTATCTTGCTAATGGGGAGGTGATGGTCACAGGGTACGAAGTTCCAGTTCTTTAAGTGTTAGACTAACTATTGCAGAAATTCAAGGAATGGAAAACTGGGCAAAAAAAGTCAGTACTTGTTTATGACTGTGGCATTAAGACAATAAGGCAGCATCCAGCAAGACAAATGAAAAACTAAATGCCTGATTTGCAGCTCCTTCTGGCTTCTAAGATCTAAGTGCTCCCATCATGGCTGATTTCAAGCTACCAACATGACATCAACCAGCTCACGCTTTAGAACTGAAAATATAGCCACTAGCTCTTGTCCACCAGTCTGAACCAGTCTCAGCAAATGACAGCATGGAACACCGGTTAACTACAGTCTAACCAGAACAAGTCAAGACATTCTCAGGCCACCAGTTCACTGGCAATGTTTCTTTGCAACCCTGGAGAGGAAAAACAATTCAGTTCAGCAAGCATTCATTGAGTGCCTAATAAATGTTAGGCACCAGGCTCATCAATATGCAGATAAAACGATGCTTTCCCTCCTTCAAGGACTTCATACTCTAGAAGGGAGAGGATCAACTAAGGAGTGGAGACAATGAAGGCTTTACTGAAATAGAAACATTAATTCATTCTTTCACAATTAGTCTATGGATCCTTTACTAAGGGCTAAACATTACACTTACATTTAAGTAAGAAAGCTAAATAACAGACAAAAATAAATTTGAGTTATTATAAGTACTGTGAAGGAAACAATCAAGACTCGAGTATAATAAAGCAACTATTTGAAATATGATGGAGTCCCCAAACTTGAACTCTCCTACTAATTTGTTTTGGTTTTTAGAAATTGTTTTAAATTTGAATTTGTAATCCATCTGCGAATGTATTATTGTTGTTGCTATAATTATTATTTTACTTCTTTTAAGTAAAAGCACAGCTCCCCAGCTACAGTATTGATCTTAGTTATTTCTCCCATCTCCCAAAAGGACTTATTTGACTGCCCAAATGCAAGAAACATTAATCCAAAGGAGTAATGAACTGGATCTAATCAAGCCCTCAGCTCTCAGGAGGAGGAAACTGAGGCAAAGAATACGAAGGATTCAGAGAAAGGACAGGTAAAGGGAGGAACTCTTAGCCAATTCTATCAAAATCTGCTCCACAAAAGCTCACTAGTGATTAAGTTTAAATATGATAAAAATCATCTTTTCTTATTCATGCATTAAATATTTGAAGAGCCTCTCCTCATTAATTCGACATTTATTTATTGAGCGATTACTATGTGCCAAGCATTGTTCTCAGTTCCTGGAGTTACAGTGGTGAGCAAATCAGATTAAGACCCATGGTCTCACCCGGCACGGTGGTACATGCCTATAATCCCAGCACTTTGGGAGGCTGAAATAGGAGAATTGTTAGTTCAAAGCCAGCCTCAGCAATAGCAAAGTGCTAAGTAACTCAGTGAGACCCTGTGTCTACATAAAACAAAATAGGACTGGGGATGTGGCTCAATGGTCGAGTACCCGAGTTCAATCCCTAGTACCAAAAAAAGATCTATGATCTCCTGAAGCTTACTTAAAATAAGAAAGTTAAATTCAGGAAATTATAAAACAGAAATTATAAAGAGAGTTTGGGTAGTTCTTTTGATTGGGTGGTAAGGGAGTGACAAATTGAGATTATGATAACAAGAAGGAATTGTCAGTCCCCAAATCAAAATGCCAAAGAAGAGTATTCTAGGAAGACAAAACAGTTCATACCAAAGTTCTAATTTCAGGGAAAGAGGGCCCAGGGTGGATGGAGCATAAAAGGAAAGAAAGTATGAGTTGAGGTTAGAGGTAGATAGGGACATTATAGAGAGTATTGCTTCACAAAGTGTGCTCTCCAGGCCAGCAGCACTTGCAACTGGGAATCTTTTAGAATTGTGAATTCTCCACCCATGCCCCAGGCCTCCTAAATCAGAAACTCTGAGGTTAAGGCCTAGCATTCTGAGTTTTAATGGGTCTGCCAGGGGACTATGGTATTGCTCAAGTTTGAGGACCACTGGTATAGAGTTCCACAGATCAAGATACATCACTTGAATTTTAAAGTAGGGAGGTTGAGGTTATTGATAGTTTTAAGCCATGAAAAAAGGATGCGTGACATCCTTAGATTTGTGGTTTTTGAAAGATTACTATGGCTTTAGAGAGAATGTGATACAGGGAAGCAAGAATTCAAGCAGGGAAATGAGTTAGAGGATCCAGAACACAGCCCTGGGACATCAAATAATGATAGACTTGACAAAGAGATGGGGCCATCAGAAGACTAATCTGTGAGATGGGAAGAAATTAAGAAAATAAGTTTCGTGGCTTGGATCTTAAATTCCCCCTGAAGATCCACATGTTCAAGACTTGATAACCAGCCTCTGGCACTATCTGAAGGTGGTAGAATCTTCAGGAGGTGGGGCCTAGTAGAAGGAAGTTGGGTCAGTGGGGGCCTACCCTTGAAGGAGATATTGGGACCCTTCCCTTCTTGCTCTTTGCTTTCTGGCCATGATGAGGTAAGCAGATTTACTTTACCCCATGCTCCCTGACCATGATGTTCTGCTTTGCCACAGGCCCAAAAGCCATGAAGCCAGCCAGCCATGAACCAAAACCTTTGAAACTATAAAACAAAATAAGCCTTTCCTCCTTTTAAGTTGATTTTCTTACATACTTTTTCACAGTGACAAAAATGTAACAAAAAATTCATGGCATCATGCAAACAACTAAACAAAACACTTAAAAAAAAAAGCACATCAGCTCTTTTGAATGCTGAGGAATCCATAAGACAAACCAAGAAGTTACCAATGAACCATCCATCATCAGATCAGTGACTATGGTCAGAGAAACTTCCATGCAGGGATAAGAAACCACTTACAATGGATTGAAGACAGAGTGAGAGATAAGGAGGTAAAGAAAGCAAAAATAAATAACTCTTAATGTAAAGGGTGAGAAAAGGGAAGAAATTAGAGAGTCCTCTGGGGTTGAAGCAGGTTTGTATATTACAGGCACTGTGTAAGACAGTGTCTACCTCAGAGAGGTTTACCACACAGCAGAAAAGGCAGACAAGATAGAGAATCCCCAATCACACTTGTGAGAGATGCATGGAATAGAATAACATTTAGTGTGCATCTATGTTGGGTAAGAATAATCAAAATGCAGAAATAAAAACCCAACCAAGGTAATTGAAATGAAAACCAGTGTGTGGAAACTCCATGGCTGAGGTACAAAGTGCTTGACATTTTTCTGAACTATTACTAATCTTTAAGGAAAACAGAATTGGAACAGTTTTATTCAAGGATAGAGGAGTATTAGCTTTTAGTATGGAGGGCTCATCCCTAAAGACTAATTAAGAAAGGGGGTCGGTGAAGCAGTAAAAGTGAACACATATTTAACTTCTATTACATTCCAGAGAATAATATTATGTAATGTTGAGGTTTTTAAGTAACTTTATGTTTTGTTCTTTGTATTTATACAAAATAGAAGGTTGGACATCTATAGCAAGAAACAGAGGCAAAATATGGAAGAAATGGAAGTTTATAATGAAGGAAATATTTGTTGAACATTTATGAATTTATTATATGCCAAACTTTGTTGTAATACTTTTACAACTATCAACTCAACTCCCCTGGTCAGCCTTGGCCATTTTCATCTCAGTGCTAACTGAGAAACATTTACTCTTTGCATGACTATTATAGAGGAAATTACATTTAGTTTCTTCTAAGGATACTTCTAAGGATTTTCTCCAAATAAATTAATAAGTTATGTTCCTTTCACTCAATTGAGAAACTATTATTTGCAAGAATTTTAACTGGAAGAAAAGGGTTTGGTTTTGTTTTTCATTTGATGAATTTCTAAACCTTTAAGAGACTACGAGAGGTAAGCTTATACAGTGGTTTCCAAATCCAGCTGTATATCTGAATGAGGGCAAGGGAAACATTTTGAAAACAGATTCCCAACCCAAACACCAGAGATTCTGATCCTTTCATCTGATGTACACACAAGTAGTATTAGTGTTTAATAGATCCCCAGGTGATTTTGATGTGCAGCTAGTTGTGCAAAGCTCAACTCTAAAACAGGCATTTCCCTTATAATTTATGTTTATTAGGGACCAATAGCCCTGTAAGGACAAGTACCAGTTAGAAGAGATTGCCAGGAATTAGCAATGCCCATAGAGAGAAGAAAAATCTGTCATCCAGATGGTATAGCAAAAATGCTTTTGCTTACCTATTGCAGTTACTTTGAGAAAATCTAAATTTTGTTTTACAATAGCAATGGACATAACTAGTCATTTTCAGAGAGTGTAAAAAAGCCAGGCATGGGGGCACACGACTATAATTCCAACAACTGGGGAGAATGAGGTCACAGTGTCTCAAGTTTGAGGCCAACCTCAGCAATGTAGTGAGGCCCTAAGCAACTTAATAAGACCCTGTCTCAA
Organism: Geosciurus inauris; assembly: GCA_004024805.1. NCBI lineage: Eukaryota > Metazoa > Chordata > Mammalia > Rodentia > Sciuridae > Geosciurus > Geosciurus inauris. Next base: position 3,622 of record PVHX01013630.1, on the reverse strand, counting down.
AATTTAGAAAAAATAAAAAGGGCTAGAGATGTAGCTCATTGGTAAAGTGTTCCTAAGTCCAATCCCCAGTGCCAAAAAAAACAAAATAAAATAGCGTAAAATATGTTCCAATACCAAGCATACCAATGTTTAAAGGAAAGAAGCCATTTCACTTGAGAAAACCCAAGGCTGGGTCTGCTTAATGATGTTTAGAGATTATAATGACACACACTTTGGCTGTGGAAACTCCCTGATTATTGAAAAACTTCAGGGAAAATAACTTATCCATTTCATACCATTTAAATAATGGCTTTAGTAACACTAAAAAAGTAACACCAAGTTTCCTTAAGTAATGCAGCTGATATTTAGGAGCAGAATAGACTGTGCCCTCTACTTGTAAATAGGTACAGTGGGTAGGAAAATATGCAAGTGTGTGCAGGTAAGCAGCTTAAGGGTAACGACTTCTGCCCAAGGGGGGGGGTCTTAAATGATGGTTAAGAATTATGTTTAAAAGCTGGGTTTGATGGCACATACCTGTAATCCCAGTGGCTTGGGAGGCTGAGGCAGGAGGATTGCAAGTTTAAAACCAGTCTCAGCAACTTAGCAAGACTCCATCTCAAAATAAAAAATAAAAATGGCTTGGGATATAGCTGAGTGGTTAAGCACCCCTGGGTTCAATCCCTGGTACCAAAAAAAAGATGTTAAAAAAGAAACATTTTAAAAACATTTATTTGTATCTATCTTTTGGGCATTAAAGAGATTTTCCACTATTTTTATGTATTCTAGAGTCTCAACACTCTAGTAATTAGGAAGTTCTACTTGAATGCTCTAAATCCTTTTCTGGGTAATTCCAGTTCATTCCTAAGAGGATGTTTTTCTTGACAGAAATCCTGCCTTATAGACAGCGCTTGGATGGGTTGATTTCCCCATAGAAACAGGTATTGACCTCTACAGGCAACTCAAGTTGCCTTTCTTCTCTTCAATTCTCATTTTACTTCTTTGCAAGAATAACTTAGGGTTTGGGAAAACCCACTTTAGCCTTCAAGGAGCAGAAGCACTGATGTGGATGAAAAAAAATTTGGTCATTCTCCAAGTTCTGGTCCTAGACTTTCCTCCTCCCCAACATACAGAGGATTGAACCCAGGGCCTTATGCATGCTAGAAAAGCACACTCCATGACTGAGCTACACCCCAGCCCTGTTTATTTAGAGACAAGGTCTCATTAAATTGCCCAGGCTGGCCTAGAACTTGTGTCTCTTGCTTGAGCGTCTGGACTAGCCGGTATTATAGGCATGTATATGCCATTGTCCTCAACTCCAGGCTTTTGTCTTTGACTAAGACAAAAAAGGAACTTTCTGTAGTTCAGCTTTCTCTAAAGTTTTACTTTAAGGTTTGAGAACAAACTCTGCTAACCAAAGACACAAAACAAAACAAAAACCTGTTTACTCTCTTTTGCCTCCTTTGGTTCATATCACTCCCAGGGGATTCTGCTCAAGTCTTTCCAGGTGAACCAGCTCAATCCTATCCTTATTTCTGTTAATAGCCTCCCCAGCTCATTGTCCCCAACCCTAATAGAAAAGAGAGTCCTGACTGGGATCTTTGTTTTGGGCCTCTGTCTTTCCTTCTAAAAAGCCCTACTCCAGGTAATCAAAGGTAGTCCAGTTGTGCTTCCCGCCTCCAACAAGTAACTTGTCTGTGAATCAATTACTGAAGAGTCTCTAGGACTTTCTACCCAGCACTTGCCTATTAATTTGCTATGACAAACCTACATCTGTCAGCTTTTACCATGAATTAATAGGTCTGTAATTAAAATCCAACGGAGAGCCCCAAATTAATTAGGACAGGAGACAGCCATGTTAGCAGCACGGAGCATAGCTTTCTATAAAGAAAAGACAAGCCTCATGTAAAACAAGGTTCATGCAGGTCTCCGTCCATCTCTGCATCCACTAGGCCCTGCGTTGCTTTTTTCTGTTCTGTAACCTCTTTGTGAAAGTGTCTAATAGAGGACCACCCACACAGTGGGCATCGATGTGTTGCATTAATTGTCTGACTTGTTACTTCAAATACAATTCTCAGGGAACCTATTTCTCCTGTTAACGGAAAAAAAGTGGAGAAGGTGGGATTTAAAAGGATCAAATATTGCCTTGTTCACACCTGTGTTTCCCTCTTCAGATTTCCGTGCTCTGCACATGGAACCTGACCTTGTGAACAAAAGCCACGGAAGTGGGAGAGTGCACAGGTTCCCCTAACTGGAACCAAATGTATCTGCTACTTGTGAGACCTTGGGCAAGTTAATACTCTGTGCTTCAGTGACTAAGTATGTGGCAAGTCTGCAAATGTTAGATACATTATTAATGCAGATCAGTCCATAACAGAATGATTAATAGTAGTGATGTCTATTTTCACCTGCTTTCAAGAAGCGATACCTAAGGGATTCATATTCATAACTTCAATGCACTCCTAGATCTATAAGGAACAATTTCCCAAAGCAGGGTGCCATGTTTTATGTGATGCTTGGCAGTTAAACAGTTAATATGAATGAATCAGAGAAAAAGTATCTTTGAGCATAGCTGTGGAAGGAGATATGCTAACAAATCTAAGAATTCACCCCTTTAGTGATAGAAATGTGCTTCTATCCTGAATAGCTACAAAATTGTATCTTTTTCTCATACTGTGAGGGGGAGAGGACAAAATTTTCTTCCTACATCTGAGTTATTTTAAGATTGGCAGTCAGAGGAGAGGACCATAAAACACTGTCAGAGACGACAAGGGTTGAATTAAGTTCCAGGAACTGTTAAGAGCAATGTGAAGAACTCATCTCTGGCCAGGGATAACTGGACATAAAAGCATATTGATTAATAATGTAACCTTCTTTTAAATCTGTTCCCAAGCAGCCTAAAATCCTTCACAGAACTCAGATGAGAAATGCGAAAAGGTTTTCCGGAGATCCTCAATAGAAGCAACAACTGGAATAAACGGGAGTTGTCAGGGAACAATTTCCACCATACGGAGCCCTAATGCCTCACTGAGCAGCCCTGAAGGGCCTGAAGGGGACACACACCAGGCTTACTCTTCGTCAAATGCCCCCAAAGAAAATGTTTATACATTTTCAAGAGAAAAGCTACTTTGGCTTACTCAGTGCATTCAAGGACTAGACAAAAAGTCTAAAAACGAATGACTAACAGAAATCTAACTTAGCCAGTATTGCACAATGAATATTTGATATACAACTCTGATTCCCAACCTACAGAGAGAGATGAGAGTTACCTCAGTGCTCAGAAACAAATTCATTGAGGTTACCTCTAGCAGTGGGAGATCAGCCAGAAGGTTTCATGTGGGAATAAGAATAGAAATCCTATAGGAACCCAGGAATGGCCAGACTGAAGCTGAAAAGCAGCACAACACACAATAGCCAGATTAGGGTCTCAGCCTAGATGTCTATCAACAGATAAATGGTTAAAGAAACATGATATGTATATGTGATATGTATACACAATTGAGTTGTCCTTAACCATAAAGACGATTGTAATTACATCATTTGCTGGTACATGGATGGATCTGGAGACCTCCATACTAAGTGAAAAAAGTCAGAAAGTCAAGGCTAAAATGTTTTCTTTCATATGCAGAAGCTAGAGAGAAAAAAG